>CAUYUJ010017394.1:363263-388263 GCA_963575745.1 Prorocentrum cordatum | reverse complement strand
AAGGGGGAGGCAAGAAGATGCAGGGGGAGCGGGTACAATAGGCATAAGGTTGAGAATGAGGCCCTGTTGCCTCGAGGATGCGTCTCAATCCCTCGAGGTGAACTGAAAGGCCCAACAGACCAAGGACACAGAGCTGAGAGCATGGACTTTGTGACCTCCTGCTACTTGGCTCTCTTGGGGGGCGTCGGGCTCTCTGAGGAAACTCGAAACTTCAGGGGTCTTTGAACGTGCTGGGGATGACGCTTCGAGCGAATTTGGACTGGCCGTTCGGAGCGGCTCTACCATGCTACGGTGCATCACAGCCTTAACACGTAGCATGGATGCTGCGTTCCGCATGGGGGATGTGGCTGAAGCTACCTGAAGGATGCCTGGGCATGTTTTGGACCTCGGGGCCGTCTTGGGCGCAATGGTTCCATGAACTCCCCCAAAGAGTCTGAGCAAATCTAGGGCCCGTCTTAGAACCTTCTTGGGGCGGTCCCGGGCTGTCTTAGGGGGTCCCGGGGCCGCCCCTTAAGCCGAAAAGCATCGGGAACAAACCATACTTAACTTGCCATGTTGTTTCAATGCTTTTGGCCTCCAGTGGCTTGCACAGGACCATATTGGGCGCCACTTCGGGTTCCCTAGGAATCATTTGTGGTTTCGATTGACCGTCTAAGTAAATATCGGTGCTATGTATAGAAGCATACAAGCATATGCGTCATCATGCACAAGCATCACCGCTTGCGCACGTCAATATTCCCAACAACACACTCACGCGGACAACGCGTTGCTCAAATGCAAATGCTCTCGCGTGAGCGCGTGAAACTTTCGCACATCTTACGCGCTCGCATGAATGCATACCTTTTTGGGCACATGTATGTAAACGCGTGCGTGGATATTACAATTCGCTTGCTTTCCACTCACGTGGGTCCGACTCCGTTCTCACACTGTGATTTCTGCCTGCCTGATATGGGAACTTCAAGCGCCAATGGCCAGATTGTGCTGCTGGCTTCAGTGTGTGCATCGACGCACGTGCAGACGCAGATGCATGCGCGAACGCGTGCAAGTGTGCGTTGGTGGAGAAGCACACGCTCGCACTGGCGCGCGCATCGGAAAAATGTGGCGTACACCGTGTATCGCGTGGCATGGAAATATTGAAGCCCGAAAGGGGTACGGGAAACAATTGGCACAATGCCCAACAACAACAGCGGCCCGTGTTGGGCAGGCGGCCTTCTGCTTCAAATGGACACAGGCCACGGCGATACCAACAGCGAGTCCTGTTCAAACTGATCAAAAACACTGCAGTCGGTCTATGTACCCATTCTTTCCGTACCCATTCCGGTAGCCCCGAAGAAAGAAGAGAGAAAGAAAGAAAGAGGAATATCCCAGCCGGCCTGGAAGCGCCGCGCCTCGCGAACAATCTGGCGCGCATGCTCCGAAGCGCACTCCGCTGGCCCAGCCGGCGCGGTGGAGGCTTGGGGACCAGCCTTGGCGAGCGGAAGGGGTACGCAACATCCGCTCTGGGTCGTGCTCGGTTCTGCCCGTGCTGCGTATGAGCCAACATGCTTGCGCTCAGTTCTGCGAGCGTTGCTCGCTATGCCTTGGATCAACTCTGCCCAGCGCTACATCCATGCAGTCGGCCCGTATCATACGGATGCGCTGTAAGGATGCAAGGGCCTCGGAAGGCCATCTCGAAGCTTTTCGAGTGGATGCAAGGGTACCCTTGGGACGGTTGCCCATCCTTACCATGCGGGTCGATTGTAATGGTACGGTTTCAACTGTGTATGTCGGCTTCTGTCTAAGCGCTCGTGTCTTCAACATGGCGACGCGGAGTTGTAAATATTAACGCCTTGCGTGATATGCGATATTTGCGGAACATCTGGATTTCCTGAAAAACTTGGGGGGGAGGCCAGTAATCCCAGTGCATGGCACCAATTGAATGTTTTCCTCGATGTCTAGCCGTGCCATTCGCGAAACGCTCAGAAAATAAAGATGAGCGCACCTGGTTTCCAGAGCGACACACTCCCACCAAGAACTCTGAGGCACGATTCAACAAGTTTGAACAAATCACATCTCGTGCCCTTGCCAGGTCGACGAAGCAGGAGTATGCGGGACGAAAGAAGGGAGGGAGGGAGACTTGAGCGAAAACGGCCATTGGAACGATGGCCGGCGAGCAGGCGGCACCGTGGATCCGAAAACGCGTGGGACATTGAACTGTACCACTCGCTGCCTGGCCATGCCATGCGCGAGGCGCTCAGAAAAGGATGGGCGCACCTATTTCCAGAGCGGCACTCTGCCACCAGCTCTGAGACACGATTAAGAGAGTTGAATCGAATCACATCTCGTGCCCTCGCCAGAACATACACTTATTCCCAAACCAACGAGGTTGTATGGCCGAAGGCCGCGTTCACCTATAACAGAAATACAACGTTGCAGTGACTGTGGGAACTTGACTGAAGAGCCTTTTATACTTCACACAGTATTCGCACCCCCGAGGCCACGATTCCTGGAAAATGATACAGAATTCGCGTCCCCGTGGCCGCGACCCCTTTCAACATACTCAATCTCACGTCCCCAGCGCCACGATCCCTGGTAGATTACGCCGTGTCTGCATCCTCGAAGCCATAAGCCTTCGCAACTTGAGCAATCTTCCACGAGGCCATGGAACTTTTTAGAGTTCGCAGTACCTACGCCACCAAAACCACGATCCCCCGCACATGAAAAACCAGACTTGCATCCTTGAGGCCCTGGCCCCTCGTAACTGGCACGCTGTTCAAACCGCCGCGGCCACGATCCACTGCACACTCTGCAGTGTCCGCGCCCCCGAAAACACGACCCAGCGCACACTGTGCCGTAGTTGCGTCCCCGAGACCACGGCCCCTCGCAGATTACGGAGCACTCGCGCCGCCGAAGCCACCGTTCCCAGGTACATTATGCACTATCTGCGCCCCCCCAAACCACGCCGCCTTGTACATTGCGCCGTGCTTGCGTCCTCGAAGCCATACGTCCATTGAACAAAAATCTGATGTCCGCGTCATCGAGGCCATGGACCGCTGTAAATTACAGGCCACGAGATAGTTGCGCCACCGAGGTCGCGAAATCACTCGCGTCCCCGAGGCCACGAACCCTTTTACATTAAACCAAATTCGTGTCCCCGAGGCCGCAATCCCTAATGCGTTACACAATGTTCGCGTCCTGGAGGCAATCAGCAAGACTCTATTACGCATTGTTTGAGTCACCGAAGACACGATCTCTTCAAATTGCCAATTCGTGACCTCGAGGTCACGACCCTTTTGTAAATTACGCTGCGCTCGCGTCCCCGTTGCTGCGATCCCCGTAAATTGCGCGATGCTCGCGTCCCGAAGCCACGACTGCCAACAAATTCGCAATGGAACCGTCAGAATTCGTGAGATGTTTTCAGCTTTGCTCTTCAAGACGTAACGGACGATACGGGCCCTCCATTCGTGTAGTCGAAGACAGGGAAAGACGGATCATGCTGGGTCGTCAAGAATCCGCCCTCACGGTCGTGCAGAACACCCAGGCCATGGTGAAGCTTGTACTGCCCAGGACAGTTTATGAACAAAATCGCCATGCTGTCTGCCCTGGGCTGGCCGCCTGCTGTCTTCCAGGGGGTCCACGCGGCGACGTCCACAGTCAGGCCGCAATTGCGGCACCAGGACACAAGCTGGAACATGCACATGTTGAAGTCCCCCATGCAGACCTTCACGTCCCATTCCCTGACGTAGGCGACGAACCAGTTGTAGAACTCATGGAGCTTCGTGACGCCCCAGTCTTGGTTGGCCAAGCTGTGGTGGACGTGCACCGCCATGACGTTGAAGGAGCCCCCCAAATGGGTCACGGCCTGGTCCAGGTGGACGCGCACCACCATCGCCCTGGAGTACTTGTTGTGCAGCTTTGGCGCAGGAGCCTCCGCAACTGCGGACTGTTTCTTCTTCTTCTTCGTTTTGGACTTCTCCTGCTTGTGGAAGAGTCTCGCAAAGTCTACGTGTTCAATGTGGCCGCCACTGCGGTCCCTCATGCCAACAAGGAGGGTCCCTGATGGCTCGCCGCCCTTAACGCACAGGTAGTTGTATTGAGTCCGACTCCGAAACCTATCGTCCGCAACTGCGGCTGCACTGTCCCTCGCGTCGTGCTCCCCACTGAGTACCGCGCAGGTCTCGTCGTCGCACTCGCAGAGGGCGATGATCTGGGCAGGGTTCGCGCGGAGCTGCGCCCACTCGTCCGCGCGTTGCGTGGGTCTAGCTGCAGTCCCTCCGAAGTTGGCCACGTAGAAGCCGACCCGTCCCGCTTCGAACTCCGTTTTCTCCTCCCATGCGTCGACAAGAGCTCTTTGTTTTTCCGACAGATTGCTTGTCTCGATGATGGGCACCCGTTTCCAGGGTCTCCGCGACGACAACACTCTCGGCATGTAGGAGTCATGTGCTGCCGCAACTGCGGCTCCCGCACCTCCCCGGGACTCAGCCTCGTCAGCGGAGGCAGCCGAGGACGCGACGGTGCTGTCGCCATCTTGCGTCCGCTGGTCGTCGTCATCATCCGCAACTGCGGCTTCCTCGTCTTTGCCTCCCTCCTCCTCCTCAGCGTTGTGGATGAACACCGTTCTGGCGAATCGAGGTCCACGGTCCATACTCCCTGAGGATGCGCTCGGGCGCGCGGGCGGCCACATGCTTGCGTCTTCGCGTGCGCCACCTCGAGCCACGGTGGCTACGGAAATGGATCGTGAATGGGCATGGGGTCGGATGGAGGGAGGAGACAAAGAGGATTCGAGGAGTGGCAGAAGGAGGGCGAGGACTCAAAGGAACCGAAAGAACAACAAATGGACTGGCGGAGAAGCAGAAGGAGGGCGACGATTGCAAGGGACTGTGAAAGGATTATTTTCACAGCAGCAGGAAGACCGCAACTGCGGTTTTGCCTCATCTCCTGCCCGCGCGGGAGCCGCTTGGAAAAACAACTTCCCTCTGGACTTCCTGTGGGTCCGCAACTGCGGCCTGCATCACGCTAGGGCTGGGATTACCAGCGCCATTTGCCCTCCCAGGGTTCTCACTGTTTCCGAATGCACGAACTGCGACAGCGCCGAACGGTTCCCAGACGCCGCGTCGTTCGCGACTTTTTGCAGCCACCCAGCAAACGTGAGCGGCCATTGCTCCTTGTGCTGCTTGCACATCTCCTCGTCCCAATGCGTCTTGAACCATGCCCACTCCCCCCTCTGCTCGTCTGAGAGGACGCCTTTTCCGCGAGCCAGGCGATCCAGAGCTGCCATCCTGTTTTTCTTGATCTTGAACTCCTCGGGATTCCACTGCGCTAGGGCGTGTTTGTTAGCCAAAGCCGTTTCCACCGCAACTGCGGCCTCCTTCTTTGCCCTCAAGGCGGCCTCGGCCTCTCGAATCTGCTTCTTGAGATCGTGCAACGCCTTCGTCCTGTCGTTCGCTTCCAGAGCCAGGCGCCGCTTTTTCGCCACCACTGCGGCTTCGTGGTCTCGCTGGGCAGTCAACGCTCGTAGGACCTCGTTGTCCTCCCGCGCCAGCTCTCTCAACCGCTTCTTTTGTTTGTGTCGTTGCTGTCGGCAATCCTGCGCTAGTTTCTCCATGCCCACTTGGCGCAGCATATCTTCCGCCTCGCGGAGCGTTTCTGCCAAGGACGTCGCCACTGCCACCTGCTCGGCCGCCTCTGCGTCGACCACGCAGTCCATGGATACCGAGGATCCTTGAGGCCCAGGTGCCGCAACTGCGGCATCGCACTGTTCCGCAAGAGCCTCGGCCCACGAGGCCTCCTCTTGCTCT
The DNA here is from genome assembly GCA_963575745.1 of Prorocentrum cordatum. Classification (NCBI taxonomy): domain Eukaryota; class Dinophyceae; order Prorocentrales; family Prorocentraceae; genus Prorocentrum; species Prorocentrum cordatum. The sequence goes on along the minus strand of CAUYUJ010017394.1, from coordinate 382,486 downwards.
TCGTCCTCCTCGTGCTCCTCGTGCACCTCCTCCTCCTCCTCCTCCCCGCCCTCCTCATCGCCCTCCTCGTGGCCTGGCTCCTGGCCTAGCGCTTCGTCGCCGAGCTTCTCCAACACGGAATCTGTGGCGTCGTGTTTCTCGTATTCGTGTATGAGACGCAGCACGTCATTGTAGGACCATTTCAAACGTTTCTGCTCGCATTCTTCCCTCACCTCCGCGACTGCGGTGTCCACTTTTGCTCGCAGCCCCCCTGCTTCCCAGAGTTCCGCCGCCTCTCGGCAAATCTCGAGATCTCCTGACTTGTCGAAGGGCGCTCGAATTCCCACTTTCAGGAAACCTTTCGCGGCGTCCAAGTGCAACTGCACATCCTCCAACACTGACAGCATCAAGTCGGCGCAATCGGAACGCCGCAACTGCGGCACGTGCTTCCCCAACGCCATTTGCTGCACCAGCGCTTTGGTCTCGAGGGCAATGTACCGGCGCTTCACGTGCTGGTTCAAGTCCGTGTCCACGGGCTGCGCAACTGCGGTCGTCCCCCCGCCGTGAATGATCAGCACGTAGCCGCGCTGCCAGGCGAGTCTCCGCACAGCGTCTGCTTTGTGCGGGGAATGGTCGTCGGCCATGAGGATGCGCCACTTTCCCCGCAACTGCGGGTCGTCGGGCCAGGCCCGCAAGTGCCGCTGCAAGAATGATACAACGTCGTCTGCGCGGTAGGACCCCTTCTCGGACGTCGCCGTGCTCACCCAAGACGGATAGCCGCGACTGCGGGCATGTGCGGCCAAGCCCTCAGCGATGACAGATCCCCCCTTGAACATTAGCTCCGCCGGCGGTGGTCCGCAACTGCGGATGTCCTCCGCGTCGCTCGACACCGTCAGGTTCGCTGTCCACCGAGCCCTGCTGTCGTCATGCGCCTCGACAAGCGGGACAATGCCACCCTTCACAGCCAAGGTCGGCTTCGAGGCCGACGACGACTCGTTGTGGTGAAAGGGCGACTGGTCCCAGTTCAGGATGTGCGGGTCGTACCCCAGAAGCTCCTCTGCAGCTGCGCGGACCCTGGCCACGTTCAAGATCATAGTCTCAAAACGAGATTGGAGCAACCATTTTGGCACCTTGTACTTGCGGTTCGGCTTCTTCATGCTCAGGCCGTAGGAGCGCCGCCACTTCACCCACCACCGAGGCCGCAACTGCGGCACCATCGGTTTGCCTCCCCGCTTCATTGTCTCCACGCAGTAGTCCGCGACGAGTTGCTTCGCCTTCGTAACCAGCAGGGATTGGGAGAACCTGGCCAACATCTTGGGCCTCTCCTCCGCAACTGCGGTTCGCTTGGCCACCGCCTTCCAGTCCACGGAGTACCTCATGTGGGACCACCACTCGTACAGAGCGGCTTCCAGCCATGGAGCCTTGTTCGGGCGCCCTTGGTTGCCCCGCGCGCGGCGTCGGCCATGCACGCCCGCCGTGCCATGTCCACCTTGTGTGCGCCAGTTTTGAAACCACTTGGAGACGGCCTGGCGCTGCTGGACGACCCCCATGCCCTTCGGCCACGTGAACCGCCCGCAAAAAGACGCGATTGAATTCCGTGGCAGAACGCCCTCGCCCATCCAACCACAACTGCGTGCGTGCGCCTCCAGTTCTTTGCAAACCAGTTCGCGGTCTCTGAGCATGTGCGGGCACACGCGCCGCTTCTGTTCCGCAACTTCGGGTTTTGGGCGTGCGCTGGCCAGTGCGTGCGCCCTGATCTGCTCCTCCTGCAACGCCTCGGGCATAGCCTCAGCCATGGCAAGCAATATACCCATGTCCTGCACGCCCGTCTGCCACTCTAACGCCGCCATGAGAGCGGGGCGTGGCGCGCTCGCCTCTCTCGGCGCCTCTGCTGGTTCGCCCTCGCCCTCGGAGTCGTGCAGGACCATGGGTCCAGCAGGGCCGCTGGCCCCGCAACTGCGGTACGCCCGCACCTCCTCCAAGGTTAGTTCCTGCGTGACAACGAGCATGTCGTGCAACCACGGTTCGTCCCAGCGGCGCACCCCGAAATCGTACAGTTCCTCCCGAAGCCATTTGCGCGTCTCGGCATTTTGCGGTTTCTGCAACATCATCGCCATAAGGTCAATGCCGCAGTTTCCATCGCAAACAGTCCCTAGGACCCATTGTCCCAGAGGACCGTAGAACCTGTTCAACGCGTCCGCCCCCTCAGAGCACACGCCACCCACCGCAACTGCGGCCACCCAGTGGCGCACCTCATGGAGAGGGTTCTCGGGAGTCACGGGCCTGAGTTCCACCGTTGTCCATTCCCCGAACAGATCCTCAGCAGCGGCGAGTACGCACGCCACGCCGTCGACGGCGCATGGCTCAGTGCACTTCTCCTTTGCCCAAGGCATGTAGAAGTCAAGGAGGTCCTTGCGGTTCTCGCCTTCCCACACGTAAGGTCGACGCCCGAACCGCAAGGCAAACAGCATGAAAGCTGAATACCCTATGTAGGAATTCTCGGACAGAATCTGCCTCAGGAGAGCCATCACGACGTCAGGCACCGTCGCCGCCACTGCGGCCTGGATCTTTGGCGCGTCTTCCACAGGTACACCTTTCTCTGGCGCCAGGGGTGGCGCCGCGACTCGTGGCCGCAAGGCGTCGCCAACAGGCGCCGCAACTCGTGCTGCAGCCTTTGGGTCTGGGCACGGGAAGAATGCGACCTGCGTCTTCGACCAGTTCTCTGGCAGCGGCCGCGCTGGTGGCAAGCGTGCTGGAAGTGGTGTGTCTTTGTCCGCTTCCACTCCCTCAGGAGCTTCAACCGCAACTGCGGTCTCCTGCGCAGCAGGCGGGTCTGGTGTTGCGTGCACTTGAGCTGGAGGAGCTGGGGGACTGCTGCTGCGGGTGCTTCGGGCACAGGGGCTGCTGGAGGTTTGGGTTCTGCGGGTGCTTCTGGTGCTGGAGCTGCGTGTCCTTCTTGCGCAGGAGCTGCGAGTTCTGCTGGTGTTGCTGGTGCTATGTGTGCAGGGGCCGAGGGAGCCGCAACTGCGGTGCCGCCTGGAGCCGCAACTGCGGGGGGTGGCGTCGCGCCCGGTCGCCAAGCAGACGGCCGCAAATGAAAGCGAGGCGGCTCAACAAGGCCGTACTGCGACGCGGGCCACTTCGCTAGGCACGGAAAATCCGCACATGCGTGCACCTTTATCTTCTTGGGGCACGGAACGCCGCTACTGCGGCCCAAGATGTTGGCGAGCCCAGTGGTGCCATACTTCGTTTTCCTCGGTGCGCAGCCGCTGTCGTAATGGAGCCACTCCACCTCGAAATGCGTTCCGTCCTCCTCGCCATACCATGTCCGCCCCACGGGAACATCCATGAGCGGTCGCGTGGCGAACGACTCGGGCCGGGCACTCGGCTGCGGGCTACAGAACTAGGAAGAGGGAGGGGAGGAGGGAGGAGCAACTGAAGACGATGCGGAGGGGCGAAGAAGGAGGTACTTTTCAACAACGCCCGCGCGGAAGCCCCAATCATCGCGCGCACAGGGTTTCAATGCTTCACTCCATGCTTCTCTAAGAAAAACGCTCGCCCACACAAGTTGGCGCACTACGGCGTGCACCCGTGGAACACCCTAAACCTTCCGCCTGCCTCCTCACACCGCCTCGCCCTCCGCGTGTTCACGCGCACCCAGCCACCCCGCAACTGCGGGCACTCAGTAGCCCCACCGCAACTGCGGCCCATACGGCTTCGGGCCTCAGTCGAACAGACTGGGGATTTGGAGCTCGAGGTAATCCAGAGCCGCTTGCTTGCGCTGGTGCTGCGTCATGCCCTCCCACTCGTAGTCGTAGCCCTTCACCGACTGCGCCGACTGCCACTTCTTCTTTGTAAGTTTCTTCACATCCATCTCGATCCTTTTGCCCTTGTTGGCACACTCTCGCGTGATGGTCGCGACCCAAGCGCCCTTGAAGTCCCAAACGACGGTGAAGCCAGAGCCGCTCCCCTGCGCCACGAGGGGGTCGACCTCCTTTTGCTTCGCCAGCGGGGTGGCAGGGTCAACCGCCGTTGCCCAGTCCCTGTCCGCCACTGCGGCCTCGTCCTTGTCGCCGTCGCCGATGTCGGGGACACCGCCGAGGCTCACGTCGTCCACGATCATGTCGATCAGCCACCCAAGGTCTGCAGCGTCCAGCCACAACGTCCTCCGCTTGAAGCTGGCCACCCGCACGTTTCGAACGGCCGTGTCGTGCGGAAACTTCATGGGGCTCTTTGCGGGCATCTGTACAGAGTGCACAGTTGCTATGGCCGACTCCACGGCCTCGCCCCTGGGCAGGCCAGTAGTCGCCGAACGCGTTCCAGTCTTCTGCTTCTTGGCGCTGGTCGGGGTCGCTGCCTGCTTCTTCGTGGCGTCCGTGGAGCTGACCAGGGACGACATGGGGTCATCTGCTTCGTGCCCCGCGTCGCCGTCGCTCTCATCGTCCGCAACTGCGGCGCCGCCCTGCTTCGCGACTTCTTTCTTCAGCGCGTCCCAGGCCTTGGAGGCCTTCAAGGCCCCTGCGGTCGGTTTACCTTTGGCGCACACCTTGAGCAGCCAAGCCTTTTGCATGTTCACGTGCACGAAAGTTATCTCTCCGAGGGGCCATGCGTGGAGCACCTTGACATCCTTTTCGGGGACGGGGGTGGTCTGCGCAAGCCAACCTCCACGGATGCACAAGACCTTCTCAACGCACACAGGGCTCCATTCGCTCGAAGTCGGCATGTGTGCTACTGCGCTGGACACAGCCGCAACTGCGGGCAAGGCGGGGGTGCGGGCAGTGGGGCCGCGCGCGGTTGAGCCAGATGGCGAGCTGAACGCCTCCCTGGAGGGCCTCCCTCGGTCCCTGCGATCCTCGCGCCTCCCTGGAGGGCCTCCGCCCTCAGGGTGCTTCAAAGCAGTGCCGGGGCACTGCTTTGAAGCATTTTTGGGTTCAAAGCAGTGCCGCGGCACTGCTTTGAAGCACCCTGAGGGCGGAGGCCCTCCAGGGCCTCCGCCCTCAGCCCAGGGCCCTCCAGGCCCTCCAGGGCCTCCAGGGAGGCCCTCCAGGGCCTCCAGGGAGGCCCTCCAGGGCCTCCAGGGCCCTCCAGGCCCTCCAGGGCGGACGCCCTCCAGGGCCTCCAGGGAGGGAGGGAGGGAGTGAGGAAATGAGTAGTTTCGGCTTCCAGCTTGGGAGGAAGGGGAGAAAGGAGGAGGAGAGAGGGAGGAAGTGGAGGAAGGGCGAGGGAGGAGAGGGAGAAGGGAGGGAGGAGGTCCGTTTCGAACCTCCGTGCTCGATCGTCAGCGGTCCGCTACTGCGGCATCAGCAAGTGACACTGCAAACTACACGAGCGCTCCGCAACAGCGGTCACGCGTGCGCCCCCCCTTCGGCCTGTTGCCCGCAACTGCGGTCACGCGAGCAAGCCGCCCTGACTGCCGCCACTGCGGCTTCTGAATTACTTAGAGCGACATCTTCCCGCTTTCGTCGAACCCTTTCTTCGATTTCTTCGGCGCGGGCTGGCCCGAAGGCTTCCCTTTGGCCCTCTTGGCCGCGTCCGTCTTCCACGTCTCCTCGGCCGCCTTCTTCTTCGGTGCGGTTTTGGGTCTCGCCTCCCACAGGAGCTCTTCTCCTTTCTTCACGGCCGTGGTATTCACCAGCACAGGGACATTCACGGCGAGCACGACCCCGCCTGTCCCAGGCACGCACACCGCCAATTCTTTCGTCTCCAGCTCCATGTTGATGCGCGCAACTGCGCTTTCATTACGGCTGTTTCTCTGCTGGATCTCCTGTTCCGTGACTCTGTTGACTGCCCAGAAGACGTGCATTGTCTCTTGCGCATCCCACTTCCATGCTCTCAACCGCACATCGTGGTCAGCCACGTCGGCGGGCGTCTTGTCCGCAGGCGGCTTGAACTCGGGGTGCAAGTAGAAGGTCGTGGGCGTGGCCCCATTTGGATCTCCTTTCACCCAGACTTGCACGGCCACCCTCTCGGGGTGCGTGCTTGCGGCGTGCACCTTGGATGCCTTTGGGACGCACGGCCACAACTCGATGCATTTTTCGTCGTTTGCAGCGGTTGCCTTGACGGTGCGTTTCTCTGTGTCAGCGTCTTGCAACACCTCTACTTGCGCTTCCGCAACTGCGGACATGTGGCGCGCCCAAAGGCACAGCAACACTGCGCTGACCAAAGCAGGCTCCCGCCCCAGCTCCTTCGCTGCCGCTGAACGCCTCCATTCGGCGATTGGCAAAGGGAAGGATCCGCGTGGAATGGCCGTCGTGTCCCTGCTGCGCTGGTGGTTCGTTGGTAATTGCGTCGTGGGGTCAAAGGAAATGACCGTCGGCATCAACTCGCGCTCCTCTGCGGAAGCCTTTGTCTTCCCCGCCACTGCGGGCTCATTCGGTTCTGGGCGCGGCAACGCGTTGAAATCGAACCAATCGGGCTTCCCGCCTCGGACTCCCACTTCGCCGAGGGCCTTCTCAAGGGCGTCCCGATTGGACTTCGGCTCCACCTTCCCCGTGGCCTCCGCGCAAGCGCGGAGGAGCGCCTGACGATGTCCTGGGATACTTCGTTCCTTGACGTGGGTGTCCTTCAGGTACTGCATGAAGCCGTCTGCGGTCAGTATGCACAGGTTCGCCTTGAACTCGATCGCCTTCTCAGGGCCCATGCCGTCGATGGCCTTGCTCAGCGTGAACAAGTACAAACGGAGAGCCGAGTTCATGTCGACGAGGAATTCTCGGAACTCCTTCTTCTTCCACGATTGTTCTGGGTCAGGGCACCACACAGGAGTGTCAACGCCCCTCTTCCTCGTAGGCGCGTTCCTGTAGCATCGCATCACCACGGCAACCTTGACCCACGGCACGTCGTCGGGAAGCTCGCTGGCTGCCCCGAAGGCACCGAGCCGAAGGGCCCTTCTCCTGGAGTTCACGTAGACCTCGCAGAACTGGAGCAGCAAGGGGATGAACTGCGCTTTCGTGCTCCCGAGCCCAACAACGAACGAGAACAGCTCAATGAAGTCTGGGTCCTGAACGACTCGATCGAGTTCGTGCATGACGGAGAGCTTGACCTTTTCAAAGGCAACCTGATCCGCAACTGCGGCGTGCAGCTCCGCGTCAACAGCCTTGCACAGAACACGGAGCGCGGTGAGTTCAGTCGTTCGCAACGCAAAATCGGCTCCTTTATTGAGGGACTGGCTGATGAGCGAAGCACCAGTGGGTTCCTCGTCCATGATTTTCCAGCTAAGCACTTCCATGAGCATACCCCCCTGCACGAGTTTCTTAGCGACAGGGTCATGTTCCGCCACTGCGGCCATGTCGAGATTGCCGTCCTTATCGAGCACGCGCTTCAGCCTCGCGCTCTCGTCCTCCGTGAACTCCATGCCTTGGGGGATGGGCCACTTGGCTCCCAGGGCGCACGCCCGCAACACGAGGCACAAGTGGGAGTGCGAACACGTCCCATACGCAACGTCTGTTCCGCAACTGCGGTCGAAGCACGCAGCGAGGTGGCCGGTCGCTTTTTCCAGATTGTACTCTGTGTACGTCTGGAACGTCGGGTCCTCCTTTTTTCTCAGCACCAGCTCTTGTGCTGGGTACATCTGAACGCAGACACCTTCGTGGTCAGCTTCGGCTTGCGTGAATCCAGCCAGGAAGATTTTCACAGCGAGTTCCCGAACCCTTTCCTGCTGAGGGTAGTGCCCGCCTCGGTTGCCCGTGTGCGGGGCGAGCATGAGCACAGGGAGGCGCACCTTGTCCCCTGTCCTGAATCTAGACCTCAAGGCGTTGGCCCTCTGAAAGATCCCTTGCGTTCCGCCTGGAACTGCGGCTGTCTCGTCCGCCACTGCGGCTTTCTTGTCCGCCACTGCGGCATTATCTGTGCCGACGCTGTCGTTCATATCTGTGCCGACGCTGTCCGCCACTGCGGCCCGGAGCTCCGATATGGCGGACTATGGCACGACGTCCGTCGCTCAGGGTGGAGGCGTGTGTGCCAGGAGCCCAACGACCTGCTGAGCCGAATGCCTGCGGACGACTGAAGGCTCAGTTTTAATCCAAAATATCGGGCGAGAGCTTGGGGGGGGTGCAGGCTGGAGGAGGGAGGGGGGTGCAAGCTGGAGGAGGACGAGGAGGGGAAGGGGAAGGACAGCTAGGACGGAGGTGGCGGGGGGATGCGGCCTGGAGGAGGACGAGGAGGGAGGAGGGAGGAGGGAGGAGGGAGGAGGGAGGAGGGAGGAGGGACGACGACGACGACGACTGCTGACGACAGACGACAGACTTGACGACGACGACGACCGACGACGACTGCTGACGACAGACGACAGACGCGACGACGACGACGGCAGCGACGACGACGAGGACGGACGACGACGATGATGATGACCCAGCGCGCGCACACTTATTGCAAACTGCGGCTTCGCAACCGCGTGCTCTCCTATTATACGCAACCGCAACTGCGGCTTCGCAACCGCAACCCCGCAACTGCGGGCTATCCTACACCGCAACCGCAACACCGCAACTGCGGGCTATCCTACACTGGGATGCACTACGCAGGCAGCAGGCGCCCAGTAATTAGTACCGAGCTCTGTTCCGCAACTGCGGCTCCTCGGTCTTGCCGCACTCACCGCTCGTCCGCAACTGCGGGAGATCGCGCCTCTTCGTGCTTCCGCTTGCTCGCCCGACTTGCGCGTCCGTGGCCGACGAAGACGATGTTTTGGTGGATGCCCTCGCACCAGTGCGTGCTGAAGGTCTTCTCGTTGAGCTCCTTCTGAATGACCTTGCCGATTGGGGGCAGCGCTGCCAAGTGGAGCTTTTCTCTGACTCCGCTACTGCGGTCAGGGTCATCCTCCCACTTGGGCATGTACTTCGCTGGAACCCAGCGCCGAGAGATGATGGAGTCGCTTGTTCGATGCATCCAATCAGGGAGCCACTGGGGATCGTTCTTCGACGGCCTCCCTGCAAAATCAATGTTGTAGTCCGCAATGCGCACGTCGCACGGGCCAATGGGGAGGACGTAATTCGGATGCATGACGCGTGTGCCCTTCACAATGCCTCCGAACAGGGCGGGTCCAGCCCTGAACACCACCCCCACCGGGCAGGTGCAGCTGGCTCCGCAACTGCGGCCCAATGCTGCGAGCTGCTCAGGCGGGATGTCAAACAGGCCGCACAAGAACCGCACATCATTTTTATGGATGGCAGCAACCGCGTCCTTGAAGAAACCTGGATGCCACGCTTGTTGTTCTGTTTGCGTGATCTTGTGTTGGAGACGTTCGGTGACTGCGTGTCTGGACACGACGGCAAAACGGATCACCGCGGCAGGATTCATCTCGGAGCCCTTCAGGCGAAAGCTCAGGATCGTGACGGCGTGGGTGGCCCCAACAACATGACCCGCAACTGCGGTCTCTGCGATGATGTGCGGGCGCACGAGCACCAGGCCCGTCTCTCTGAACAGGGGGACCGTCGTCCAGTAAGGCTCCTCGGAGGCGTTTTTCATAGTGACAGCGTTGTCGATGGCACTCCTGAGTCCAACGCGAACGTCGTAGCTGCAAGCGCCTTCGACGTTCCCCGTGCGGAACAGCTCGGGGTCCCATACGACGAAGACGACCGCCGCAGTTTGGTGCAAGATGCACCTGAAGACATCTTCGTTTGTTGCCACCTTCGTGATGACCACCACGTTGAACACCAAAGCGATGGTGGACGGAACCCGATTGCCGTCTGCTGTACGAAGGAATCCTTCGTTCCACTTGGGGCGTTCCCCAAAGTAGTTTATCCCTGGAGGGGACCTGGTCCGCTGCTTCTTCCGCGGTGCTCCCGCATCTTCCCGCAACTGCGGTTCCGACGGAGGCCCCGCGCGACCCCGCGACTGCGGTTCTGACAGCGGCGAGTCTTCCGTGGGAGGCGGCCTTTTCCTCGGCCGCGAATCGGCCGAGGCGGTTGTCTCGGCGGCTTTCTCCTGGGAGGCGGCCTCGTCTTCGGGTTGGGCGCCTCGTTTGGACTCGGCTGCGAGCAGCACGGCCGAGGGCGCGCTGCTCCCAGATGAGCCGCGCGCGGCACCTGGCTCGCCGGCCACCCCCGCAACTGCGGTCTCGGTGGCGGCTCCCGTCACTGCTGGTTGGTCCTGCTGCTTCGTCGGCGTCTGCGCCCGAGGCCCCCATTTTGCCTTGGGGGTCAAGTGCGCCCTGCGCAACTGCGCCTCTTCGCGCCTCCCACCAGCAGAGCTCCCACTCGCAGCGCTTATCGGCGGCGGCGGCCGATATTCGATGGCCGACCGCGAGGAGCTAGACGACTGCGGGGAGGCCTCGCGCGGCGGTCGCTCGGGGCTTCCGCTACTGCGGTCCCCCGTCGGCTCCGCGACTGCGGCATCCGCGGCAGCCCCTTGCGCGCCGAGCCTTTCCCGCAGTTGCTGCTTCAGCTCGGCGAACCGCTTGTCGACCTCGGCTTTGCGAGCTGGGTCCATGGCGTGGCCGCGCGCGGCCCCCGTCCGACGGGGGAACTGCGGCCGGCTTGGGAGAGGAACGGCAACGAGGGAGACGGCGGGGATGAGGACGAGGAAGGCGAAGAGGAGGATGGAGAGGACGCGACGGAAGAGGATGGCGCGAAGAGCTCAGACGAGGGTGAAAGGAGCAAGGGGACTGCGACGAGGATGACGGGCAAGAAACGGAGGAGGAGGAATCAACAAAGTCCGCAACTGCGGCCCTCGGGGGGGAAAGCGACGAGGACGACGGGAAATGACTCGGCCAACGGAGGCGGGCTACGGCCAACGGAAGGAACTGCGACGAGGAGGAAAGGCGGAGGGAGGAGACTGCGACGAGGACGACGGGGAAGGGGATACGAGGACGACGAACAACTGCGGATCCATCTGTTTAAGTACCTGTCTCCGCAACTGCGGCCGCGCTAATTAACGTCACGAGTGCTTCAACGGAGGTGATGCGCGCCCGAAGCACCTAATTACAGCGGTCAGTCGTGGGAGCGCCGCAACTGCGGCCAAGCTGTATGAAGTCGCTAGAAGGCAGCGCCGCAACTGCGGCCGAAAGCGCGCATAGTGAGTCAAACGAGCGCGGCGTCACGCGATCGGTTTCCGCAACTGCGGTTCCATGGCTGCGCAATCCCGCAACTGCGGTGTCAAGGCTGCGCGGACCACCGCGGTTGCAGATGCGCCCCCTTGCTCGCGTCGAACCGCCCAGGATTCGGATGGGCGTGCAGCATCTTCCAGAACGTGAACGTTCCGTGGCCATCGCTCTTGCCGAGACCTGCCCTCGGGCCCCGCACGGGATGCGAGTGCGGCTCCACCTCATACGTGTTGAACTTCGGGCTAGACCAGGATGGGTGGACGCGAATGCCCGAGCCGTCGTCGCGGATGAGGACGAAATCCCACTGGGGCAGAGGGATTCTTTGCGCCTGTCCTCTGTCCACCCCTTTCGTGTGCCTCATGTTGTCGAGACTGCTAGGGCACGGGCGGCACTCGCAGCGGACCAACCCGCGACTGCGGTCATTGTCAGGGCCGCACACGACGCGCAGCATTGTAGGTCCATCCATCTGCGCGACCATCTCCAGCCAAGACCACGGCACTTTGACAGTGTGGTCCCAGTCCCAATCCCTGTTGTCCTGCGCCTTCCCCTTTGCGCGGTACTTAAGGATCTTCGAAATTTCCTCCGCAACTGCGGTACCTCCGAAGACGGGCGTGCGGCTGCCGAAAGGGTTTTCTCGGTCTTCGTACTCGTCTCGGAACCACTTCAAGGCCGCGTTGTGCTGCTTATAATTGCCGTTCCAGTTCGCCCTGAAGTTCTCGAAGAATTCCAACTTGAAAATTGGCAGCGGCTCATTGCGCACAATTTGAAACAGCGCAACTGCGCCTTGTTCTTCGCGCCCTGGGGGAAGCAGGGGACCGCCTCCTTTGCCCGCCGCTGTTGCGGCCGCGGGCTCCGCGGCAGGAGAACCTGCCGAGGCACTCGAGCGGCCACCTTCCCATGCATTCCACCAGCCACCCTCGTCGTCCCACCAGCGGGCGCCCTCCATTCCCCAACCCTCGCATCCGTTGCCGCCCCATCCGCCGCCCTCCCATCCGCGACTGCGGTCACTTCCGTCGCCGCCATCCTGCGCTTTTCCTCTCCATCCGCCAAGAGAATCTCCGCCGCCCCAGCCGCCACTGCGGTCACCTCCGCCGCCGTATCCGCCACTGCGGCCGCCCCAACCCCCACTTGTTCCCCAACCGCCGCCGCTGCTCTTTGAAGAATCCGCAACTGCGGCCCGTGTTTCCTCTTCCGCTTTGTCATCCCACCCTGCACGCATCTCTGCCCCGACTGCAGGCCGCGGAGGCGGGCGCGAGCCCGCCCAACCGCCGTGAAACCTACCGTCGGCGCGGGCTTGAGCCGAACGTGCATGGAGGAGGAGGATGAGGAGGAGGAGGGTGAATGTGAGGAGGATGATGCGTTCCTGGGAGGTGTGCCTTCGCGTGCAACACAAGAGCCCTGAGAATTCCTGAGGCCCCTCCAACAGCCAAGGACGCGGATGACAAGAAAGTCGAGAAGATTGGGAACCGATTGAGGATTAAGAGGCGTGCGACGAAAGGGATGATGATGACGAAGAGGAAGATCAGTGAAGGGGAGGAGCGGACAGGAATTATGGAGGAGTGATAGCAGAGGAGGAAGAGGGGGAAGGGGGAGGAGGAGGAGGAGGAGGAGGGAGAGGAAAAGGGGGAGGAGGAGGAGGAGGAAGAAGGTGAGGAGGAGGAGGAGGAGGAGGAGGAGGAGAGGAGGAGGAGGAGGAGGAGGAGGAGGAGAGGAGGAGGAGGACGACGACGACGAGGAGGAGGAGGAGGAGGAGAGGGAGAAGGAGAACGGGGACAGGAGGACAAGGACGGAGAAATATAACAAATGAGGGGGAGGAGGCGGAGGAGGAGGAGGACGAGGAGGAGAAGCAGGAAGAGGAGGAGGAGAGGGGGGAGGAAGAGTGCGCGTGAGACTGGGAGAACGAGGTAATTAATTAGAGAGGGAACGGGGGAGGAGGGAGGACAAGGAAGAGCATACAGCGACGAGAAGAGGAGAAGGAACAGACGAAGGCTCCTGCTGATCGCATTTCCGCATCGTTCAAAGCAGTGCCGGGGCACTGCTTTGAACGACTGGTGATGTTCAAAGCAGTTCCCCGGCACTGTGTTCCATCGTCGCCGTTATAAGGGCTATTGGATTAGAGAGGATCGGCCCTTTCTTGAAAGCTTCCAGGGACGCAGTAGGGGCTTCCAAGGGGCGGGCGGCCTTCTTGGAAGTCTGCCCCTCGCCCTGCCCTCTCTCGCGCGCCGTCGACCAACTCCACCACGGCCTCCCCCAAAAGCACGCCCGAAGTCGAGGTGAGCTACAGGGGTCCCGAGGGAACCTGGTCCTGGACACCCTGGGGCCCCCGCGCTCGAGATAGGCTGTTTTCGGATAGCCCGGGCCCCCAGAAGCGGAAAGCCGCGAAGAGCCTCCGGGCCCCTCTCCCTCGGGACGCCTCTGGCTTCGGCTGCACGGAAGAGCGAGCCTGGACAGCAGCGACCTCTGGTGCGCGGCTTGGCGTGGCCGCGGGGGGCCGAATCCAAGCGCGCACGCCAGCGTTGGGGGGACTCCCGCGGGCCGGCACCAAGGGTCATGCTGGCGAAGGGCCCCCTCTCGTGCGCAGCCGACGGCTCAGGGCGGCCAGGGCCTCCTTGCCCATGAACTTTTGCTGCCCCGATGCGCAAAACGCATCCCGCAGCATGCTGACACGGGGCGCAACGCACAGACAGAGCACATAGGCCTGGCGCGATGTGGGCGTCAAAGTGTGGCCCGGCACGTGCCGGGCCAATATGAAGCATGCTCAACCTGGACGTTTTGAACACGGTACGTCTCGCGGCTCCCAATAACAGGGGACATGTCGACCCCTATCCCAGACTGTGGGAGGTTTTCGAATGGACCAGAAACTTGGGGCCCAACCCTGGGATGTACGGTGGGGGGCGTCCATCCTCGATAAGGGTGCGTCCGAACAGCCTCCTTGGGGTGTATCCCAGGCTTCCCACCCCTTTCTGGGCGACTTCCTCTGTCGTCGAAGAGCCGGGGGTCGGGGGAACGAGATCGCCTGCGACTCCACGGGCGTCATGATCAGGGCAGCTGCGCCCACCGAGCAATCGCCGGCCAGCTCGGGGCGCGCGCCAGCAGCCTGCGCGCACACTGCCCGCTGGGCGCTGCGGGGCCGGCCGCCGCCGGGCTGGTCGCCGCCGCCGCCGCGCGGCCTGGCGGCCGAGGGCTCCGAGGGCGCGCTGGCCGCCGGCGCTGGCGGGGCCCCCGGGGAGCCGCAGGGCCGGCCGCCGCTGGGCTCGGCGGCGGGGGGGCCGTCTGGCGCGGCGGCGGGGAGGCCTGCGGCGGAGGCCCCGCCATGGGGAGGCGAGCGCATCGGGGAACCGATGCCGATCCCCACTGGCTTAGGCTTGGCCCCGGTGGCCATGTCGGCCCTCCGGGTGGACGAAACTCCTGCTCCCTTCGGGTCTCGTGAGGCCGCTCCGCACCTGGGCTGGGGGCGATGTCGGCTTCCTGCGCGAGCTGGGGTCGAAGCACCAGTTCCGCACTGGAGCTCGTCTGCTGAATCGAACGGTGTTTCGACTAAATCTCGGGATCTGGAGCAGCTGAAGAGCTCTCTGGTACATTATTATGTCGGGCATGATCGAGCACATCGGTCTGCAACCTCGAGGGTGCCTAGACCGGGTTGCTACTCGAACTATAATCGAAACACTCGTTATGCACTGCAACTATTATGCTGTCTCGACCGATGTTTTTCCTAGTCTGGGGATGCGGGGCAGCCGAAGAGGTTACCGGCACATCATTCGGTCGGGCATGGTCGAACGCATTGGTCTGAAATCTCGACGGTGCCGAGATCGGCTTCCTGCTCGAGCTATGATCGAAACATCGAATTTCCTACTGCACTTAACTTGGTCTGGGCTTCCAGTGCCGACCATGTGTCTCAACATGCAGCGTTGGTGTTTAGAGTCTCTATGCTGGCATATTGCTCTCCAAAGCCTCTCGGCAGGTCTTCCAGCTGGCGACACCATCGACACTACCCCAGCATGGGCTTTCTCGCTTGGCTTTGCAGCCCCAAACTTCGCCTGAGAAGGCTCCTGGGTAGAAGGCCGTAGGAATAAGACATGATTACGAAGGTTTCTCGGGTGTGCCGCAAGGTGGCAGAAGCCAAATGCAGGCCAAACGCACTGGGTCATGTTTAGGGAGGACCCAAGCCTCGGTCGCATAAGCATTAGCACAACGTGAATGTCTCTTCCGCTCGAAATTGCTCTGCGGAGTCTCCCGTACAGACACAGGCTCGGCCGAATTCTGGCCGCAACGATGCGGTGCCCCTGCGGGAGCCAGACAAGACGAGAAAGCTGCGGTAGCTGGTACGCTGGGCCAAAGAGGCATGCAGGATGACAAGTCCAGCAAGGGCGACCGCAAACGCAAGCACGGCCCACAGAACGCCCCGAAGACACCCGAGAAACGCTCCCCAACGCGAGGGACAATCATGCCGGTCTTCTGGGGTGCAGGCACTGTATGCCAACCAAGCTGCGGACATCACGACTCCGATGCCCTCGTCGAGCTCCAGCTTTTGGGACATGTGCACGCCCTCCCCGGCGGCAGCAGCAACATACAGCGGATGTACTACCTACCCTGGCGAAGGGCCAAACCCCACGCAGCTGCGTGCAGAGCAGGGTGCGCGCCAATCTTCGTCTGCTGCGCGCCGTGGGGCAGTGTGGATAACAGGCTGCCGAGCAAGCGCACAGAGGCTCGCTAACTTCCCCGCGGGGCACGATCTGCATGAAGTGGGTGTGGTGTAGAATTGAGCGGAGAACGCCCTACGCGAACGCGGCGAATGAGGCCATAAATGAAGTTCCCTGTCAGGTACGATCCGTGTAGCCGTGTAGGGGAACGCTGAAAGGGCGAGGCTCCACTCGGACTTGCCCACTGCTGCCGTAAGTGGAGCCCCCTGTGGTGCACGATCCGAGTGAGGAGTGGGCCGACATGGGCGAGTGAGTTGATGCGGACCCTCTCTCTCGGGCCTCAGGTGGAGCCCCCCTGTGGGGCACGATCCGCACGAGGGGTGAGCCGAAACGGGGAGAGCAGGAGGAGGAGGAGGAGGAGGAGGAGGAGGAGGAGGAGGAGGAGGAGGAGGAGGAGGAGGAAGAGGACGAGAGGGAAGGGCAGGCCCCTGACCACCAGGGGGTGTACGCAAACTGTACCTGCGAAGCCAGGCCCTTGACCCCTGCGCCGGACTGCCCCCGCCCCCGCACCCTGATTTCCCCCCTATGCATTGAATGCGCTTTTGTTGCTCTCGGGAATGGGCGTTTGTCTTGACAGTGTATAGGTTGCGAGCGAGCGCGCGAGGAGAAGGCGGGAATGGTGGAGGAGGATGAGGAGGAGGAGTCCTGAGGAGGAGGAGGATGAGGAGGGGGGGAAGACAAGCTAGGTGCGCTCGCGTCATATCTGACGTCCTACACCTCCCTCCCAGCACTTACCATGGCAGAGATTCCCTCTCTATTCGCACAATCGGATGTCGTAGCATGGCATAGCATGACAGGCATAGTATAGCATGGTGTTAAATATTAACGCGTAGCACGACAATAGCATGGCGTGGCGACGCCCCCAAAGTGGGGGGGGCTTCCGCGGCCCCAAAAATCAACGAATCGACACCGAATGTGTAATCACTTCCGCACTTCCGATGGTTTCTTCGGGAGACCATTGTTTAGATTTGGAGGCCGATTTGGAAGGACCGAAAACCACACCGTGGTATGGCGTTGGATATAATCACGCCAGAGCTGCAGCGGGAGCACGGGTCGGAACGAGCGGAAGCGCGGAAATGAGGCCACCGCTGCTGCGGGGGCTCGGAACGAGCGGTAGCCCGAACATGAGGCCAGCACTTCAGCGAGAGCAGCATGTGGGGAACAAGCCAAACGCGGAAACGCGGAAATGAGGACGCGCAGCCCGACATAGAACGGCGTGGCGACGCCCCCAAGTGGGGGGGGGCACCTGCGGCCCCCAAAATCAACGAATCGGCACCGAATGTGCAATCGCTTCCGATGGTCTTTTTCGGGAGGCGTTTCCTAAAGTTGTGGGCCATTTGGAAGGAGCGAAAACCATGCCGTGGCATGGCGCTGGTCGTAATGACGCCAACGCCGCAACGGGAGCACGATGCGGAACGAGCGGAAGCGCGGAAATGAGGCCAACGCTGCAGCGGAAACACGATTCTGAACGAGCGGTAGCCCGAAAACGAGGCCAGCCAGCGCTTCAGCAAGAGCAGCGTTTTGAACAGAGTCCCAAGCGCGGAAGCGCGGAAATGAGAAGGCGTAGCCTGACATAGCATGGCGTGGCCACGCCTCAGAAAATCAACGAATCGACACCGAAGGTGCAAGCACTTCCGATGTTTTTTTTTTCGGGGGGCCATTTATAATTACTTCGGCCTATTTGGAAGGTCCGAAAGACATGCCGTGGCATGACGCTGGAACTAACGAGGCCATCGCTACAGCTGGAGCACGATTCGGAACGAGCGGAAGCGCGGAAATGAGGCCAGCGCTGCAGCGGGAGCGGCATTCTGGTAAACAAGCCCGGCGAAAACCAACTCCCGGGACTCCTCTGCAAAAAACCAGTACGCGGAGGGGGCCGAACAGTCCCTGGACGCCACCGGGAGAGAGGAGCGTAGTATTCATATCATCTACTTGTAGAGATAGAGTGGCGCGCGGAGCGCGCCAGGGGCGGCGCCAGAGACGTCGCCAGAGGGACCCGAGCGCCGGCCCACGGAACCGGCGCAGACCTCAGCCAAACTATGTTATGCCGTTTTGGGTTCCTCGAAAAAAACGGGAGGAGTGGCAGGAGGAGAGGCGTGGCCAGTTCTGGAAAGCCTGAATTCAAATATTTTGCCATCGCAGGTGCATGTGTTTACTTCCGCTGGCTTCCGCTAACCTTCCGCTGGCTTCCGCCGGCTCGTCTTTTACTCAAGCGGGCTTCTGCCGCCCTTCCGCCGCCTGTCGCCGCCGAGGAGGAGATGACAACTCGCTGGACCCTCGAAGGCGAGGCCCTTCTTGGGATGCCTCGCGCGGAAACGCGCGGCATCAGCGGAGAGAGACCGAGGATCCACCGACACAGCAGGCTGGTGAGCCGCGGGCCGTCTGCCGCGGCCACGTCGCCAAAAGCGCCCGCCGCGGGCTGCGCGGGCGCGGGCGGCAGCGACACCCGGTCCTGCGAGTAGGGGGCCGCCATATGCCCAGCTTCCAGACATGCTCACGCCGTAGAACAAATCACGACGGACATAACGTTTCTGTTGTTGGGCTCTCGCTTCTGCTGATCAACACTTAGTGTTGATCCCCCCCTCCAATGCCTACTGTGTTTTTGTTCAGAGTGTCCTGTTGCGCTGGGTGCTCGTTTTGATGAGACCGCGCCGCGCGTCACTCACCTCACCTCCGTCCTCACCCTCCCTCCTCCAATCCCTGCATCTGCCCTCCGCATCTCCACTCCGCCACACCCCTCAAACGCTTCGTGGCCCCATAGGGAGCTCCACCGAAGGCCCCAACCGCCGCATTCCCAGGCGGTTCCCCGCCCACCGCATGCCCATGTTGGCACACCCAGCACACGCTTCGCGGCCCCAGAAGGAGCTCCACCGAACGCCCCAGCGGCCGGGTTCGCATGCGGTTCCCCGCCCACCACGTGTCCATTGTGGTACACCCTCACACGTTTCGTGGTCCCTTAAGGAGCTCCACCGAAGGCCCCGGCGGCCGCGTTCGCATGCGGTTCCCCGCCCACCGCATGCCCATGTTGGCACACCCCCCACGTTTTGTGGCCCCATAAAGAGCTCCATCGAAAGCCCCATCGGCCTCATTTGTTTGCGGTTCCCCGCCCACCGCATGCGCATTTCGGCACACCCGTCGCAGGCTTCGCGGCCCCATACAGAGCCCCACCGAAAACCCCAGTGGCAGGGTTTACGGTCGCCACCCTCCTCACCCTGCCTCCGCACCCTCCCTCCTCCCATCCCTGCATCTGTCCTCCGAATCTCCATTCCGCCACACCCCTCAAACGTTTCGCGGCCTCATAGGGACCTCTACAGAAGTCCCCAGCGGCCGCGGCCGCATGCGGTTCCCCGCCCACCGCATGCCCATGTTGGCACACCCCTCGCCCCGTCGCACGTTTCGTGGTCCCTTAAGGAGCTCCACCGAATACGCTCGAGCAGCAGCCTCGTTTTCAAGAGAAAATGCGAGGCCGGGACCCTAGTGCCCTGCCCCCAATTGCGAAGGGGGGGGCGCAA
>CAUYUJ010017394.1:355763-358263 GCA_963575745.1 Prorocentrum cordatum | reverse complement strand
AACAAGCAGATCAGCGGCGCAAAGGAGCACGTCGCAGAGCTCAAGGCCAAGCTGGAGTCCGCCGACGCCGAGATCGAGTCCCGCCACGCCGCGAGGTTTCTCGGGGACTGGCTCAATGGTTCGGCCAAGGTGCTCGAGCAGTTCAAGCCCACGGCGGTCAACAGCCAGGCCGTCCTCCAGGGCCTTTCCCAGCTCCAGGAGGTCGTCGAGAAGGAGCTGGAGAACCTCGACACGAGCGCCGCCCCCGAAGCACCTGCTGGTGGTTCAGCTGGCAGCAGTGGCGGGGATGGCGCTGCGCGCAGATGATGCAGCAGCTGGAGGTGGCGAGTCAGTCCCAGTCCCCGACGAGCTCGTCGACAGCCTCATGGCAGACGCACCGGACGGCGAGGAGGAGCAGCGCCGCAAGCTCATCTGCGCCCTTCTCGACAAACACGCCAAGAAGCAGCGTGTTTGACAGCCTCTGGGTTTACATGATCAGCGCAAACACCGAGAAGGGCTACAGGTCCTTCCTCGACTGGCTGGATGGCGCCCAGGCTCTCCATGGCGAGGGGCCTTTGCAGAGACCAGCCGCCGACATCACCTTCGTTCAGGAGACAAGGATTCGCGAAGAGGGCCGCGAGGGGGGTTCAGCGATGGCATAGGAAGCGCGGTATCGATTTCGACCTTGCCGCAGGGCTCAGCAAAGGCAAGGGCCCACAGGCTGTCTCAGGAGGAGTAGGCATCGGTGTTCGGCAGCAGTCTACAGTCACCACGCTGGCCACCAAGTACCTCCAACCCCGCCGCGCGTTCAGTCGGATGGTCAACCTTGGAGACAGGCTCGCCATCGACCTCGCGTCCGTTTACCTCCGCGACGGCGAAGGCACGAGCGAGGCCAACGGAGACATCCTCTGGGACCTTGCAGCGCAGCTCAGGGTAGCCCAACGGCCTTGAGTCCTCGCGGGTGTTTTCAACATGGATCCACTCCAGGTGGCAGCCTGGGCCACGTCGGCTGGAGGCTGTGTGCTACACATTGGTGTTGCGACGTGCAGGGCGGGCGCCCTCGAAGAGCTCGGCTTCGCGGTCGTCGCAGACGAGCTCCAGCCTTTCGTCTTGTCCCAGAGGCTTCTCCAAGCCAGAGCCGCTGCCGGAGGCCGCCCTGGTCATCACCGACGACGACGACGACGACCTCGCCCTCCCCGTCAACGGCGGCGAGGCAGTGGAGCACTGCCTCAAGGAGTGGCTGCCCCTCTGGTGCGACACGCGTCGCGGGGGAGGGCCAGAGGAGGCAGCCAGCTGGGGCGCCCCAGAGCTGCTGCCCAAACTCGAGGTCGATGACCTCAGGCTCTTGCTCAAGAGGTACGGGGTCGCTGGGCAGGCTTGGGGCGGGGCCGGCTACATCCGCGACACCTGCTACTCCCAGACGATTCCTTCCTGCACTGGATTATCGACGTCCTGGCCAGCTGGGGGGACGCCCCCCTCGACCTACCTCGACTGGCTATCGGCGATCGTCTTCCGCGCCGAGCCAGACAGAGGGGGGGCGCAGCGCCACGAGGCCAGGCACATTGGAGGAGAGCTCAACACATGCGAGAGGGAGGGTTGGGCCCACCAGACCCTCGCGGCCCTGGCCTGCGATGGGGAAGCTTGGCACTGGCACGGCGCTAGGCGACTTGCGCAAGTTATATGAGAACATCAGCCACAAGCAGCTTCTCATCGAGGCGCAGGCCACTGGCTTCCCAACCTGACTGCTCAAGGCGTGCTGTGTCAGGTAATCGGGCTTCAGGGTCATTGCAGTGGATGGATCATGCAGCGCGTCCACGCGAGCAGCGGGCACTGTGCTCGCACGATGCTCGTGCGCGACAGGGATCGCCAAGCTCCTGCTCCACAGGTCTTTCAAGAAGGTTGCGGCCCTCTACCCGAGCGTGAGGCTGGGCAGCGTCGTCGACGGCTTCGCCCTGCAGACCGTCGGGACCACGGGCGTGGTCAAGGCGGTCCTGGGCCCAGCCACGCGCGCCCTCCTGGCCTGCTTCGGCGAGCAGCGGGCCCCGTCCACTTTGGCAGGCTGTGCTACCTCGCCCCCGACGCCGACGTGGCCAAGACGCTGGAGGAGGAGTGGCCGTCCACCGACGGCAGAGCTGCCCGAGGCAGGTTCCTCGGCAATGGCGTGCGCGGCGGGCGCTGGAGAGCCACCGCCATCGCGGCGCAGCCCGTCGATGTTGCTCTGGCACGCTCCAGACGACTCCAAGTCCCACGGTCAGCAGGCGCCAAGGTCGCCACAGTGCAGAGGGGAGGGCCGACGGCAGCCGCCACCTGGGGCTCAGCCACGACGGGCCTGGCTCCCTCGGTCCTGCACGGGCTGCGCGTGGCTGCGGGCCGAAGCGAAGGGGCCCTCGCGGCAGGGGCGTCGGTCGGCCTGAGGTCGCGCTGCTTCCCCAAGGGCATCGAGAGGGACCCCGCCGTCGTGAACGCAGGGCTGGTCGCGCAGCAGTTCGGCATGGCGCTCTGGATCGGCTACCCCGCCGCG
>CAUYUJ010017394.1:340763-350763 GCA_963575745.1 Prorocentrum cordatum | reverse complement strand
GCGGGACTCCCTTCGGGGCCAGGGCCACGATCTTTGAGAGGGGTGTGCCGAAATGATATTGCGGTGGAGCTCCCTGTGGGGCCTGGGCCACGATCCTTGAGAGGGGTGTGCCGAAATCAAGCTTCGGTGGAGCTCCCTGTGGGGCCAAGGCCACGATCCCTGAGAGAGGGCGTGCCGAAATGACGCTTCGGAGGAGCGCTCTGTGGAGCCAGCGCAGCGATCCTCCAGAAGGGTGTGCCGACATGACCCTTAGGTGGGGCTCCCTGTGGGGCCGGGGCCACGATCCTCGAGAAGGGGTGTCCCGAGGAGAAGCTTCGGTGAAGCTCCCTCTGGAGCCAGGGCCACGATCCTGGAGAGGGGTGTGCCGAAATGAAGTTTCGGTGGAACTCCCTGTGTGGCCACGAAACGTGTGAGGGGTGTGCCAGAATGCGCGCGGTGGGCGCATGCGCGCGCAACCACTGGTGCCCATTGATGCCTTTTGGGGCCTTCGGCGGGACGCGCAGGGGGGGGGCGCAACGCGTGCAACCTGCGGGCGTTGCGAAGGAGGGGGGTTCCGCACGCAACCGCGCTCGCGCTCGAGCGTTGAGCGGTTGCGTTGCGCCCCCCCACCCCCCGCGCAACTCCTCCCGGGGCACTAGCAACACGTCCTCATCAGCAACAACAACAACACCAACACCAACACCAACACCACCAACGACAACACCAACACCAACACCAACAACAACAACAATAACAACAATAATCAGTTTAAGACTGTTCGCTGTTATCTGCTCGAATGTCCGTCAACGCGTATTTCCCACACCCTCGATTCCCGCACTGTTCGTATTTGATCGTGCCCCTTTTTGGGGGTATACCTTTCTTCCCTGCAGGCCAGGCCTCGGCAAGCGGCGGGGCGGCCGCGGACCGTCGGCCTGGCCAGCGGCAGCGCGATCGGCGGCAACCCGACCCCAAGAGGGACGGACAGGGGACCGACCACGACGACGACGACGACGACGGCGACGGCGCGACGAGCGAAAGCGAGTGCGGGAGAGAGAACGACAGCAGGGCCACGAAGGGAACGAACGAGGTCACGAAGGGCGACAGCGGGGACACGAAGGGAATGGGTATGTGGCCACGAAGAGCGCGAACGACCGGGGGCCACGGAAGGAAGATAATGCGGGGACGCTGGAGGCAACGACGGGGTCACTGAGGACAGCAACTGGGCCACGTAGGACAGCGAGGGGGCCACGAAGGGCGACAACGGGGCCACGAAAGACATGCACATGGGGCCACGACGGGCGAGAACGAGCGGGGGTCACTAAGGGCGTACTACGTATATTGGGCCGCGGAGGGCAAAGACGGGGCCACTGAGGGCAGCAACGGGGCCACGAAGGGCAGCGAGAGGGCCACGAAAGGCGACAGCGGGGCCACGAAGGGCATGCATATGGGGCCACGACGGGCGCGAACGACCGGGGGCCACGAAGGGCATGCATACATGGGGCCACGAAGGGTAGCGAGGGGGCCACGAGGGGCTGCAACGGGGCCACGAAGGGCAGCGAAGGGGCGACGAAGGGCTGCAACGGGGCTACGAAGGGCAGCGACGGGGCCTCGAGGGGCCGCAACGGGGCCACGAAGGGCAGCGAAAGGGCCACGAAAGGCACCGGTGTGTGTGTGTGTGTGTGTGTGTGTGTGCGTGTGCGAAATAAACGACCACCCGCGCGCGCGATGATATGTTGACCAAGCGCACCAGAGCGCGACGCCCGAATGCTTCCCCGAGAAGTCCGCGCGGGCGGCACCATGGTTTAGACCGTATCTTGGGAACCGCAGAGACAAGCGCAGCGCAAGCGCCCCCCCCGCCCCCCCTGATGTAAACCTGACGAGACCGACAGGAGACGACGGCAATGGACCTCATCGGTGACATCGTCGCATCGCTTAGTTGCTCAACTTGCAGCGCTGGGGGAGGGGGGTGGCGCGGGCCGCGCGCTTGTCCTGGCGCAGCAGCAGATTCGGCTACCGCCGCATGGGGCGCGTCGCTGCTTTCCGTTTCGATCGCATCCCGGACGGCGCAATCTTCCTTGGGCAGCGCGGTCAGAAACTATCGTACTTGGCAAGGGCCACGATTCTCCGCGCTGTTAGCGACGCCGCGTGAATGTGAGAAGTGCAAAGGGGTGGATGTATAGCTCGGCGGCTCAATCCTGCGAGGTCTTTTTCAACGCGCGCCCCGGGCCCTTCGCTCGGCGCCGCGAACTGGCATTGCAGCTTGAATGAGCAAAAACATTTCGCAAAGCGCGCGAGAAACTGCGAATTGAGTACGCGGGTTGGCCCCGCCACTCGCCCCAGCCAGCACGGGAACGCCCCATGGCGTCGCTGTCGCGGCAGTGTCGTAGAAACCGCGTAGGAACCGATATAAACCAGAGAGAAGCCACGTATCTTTGGAATAGAAGTCGGTCGAATCCAATCAAAGAAGATTTGTAATTTCAGATTCTTTTAGGTGCGCAGCGGTTTCTATGTAACATATACGAATGTTCTACGTGGTTTCTACGCGGTCTCTACCGCTTCCTGCACGGTTTCTATGAAGTCGGCGCGCGCGCCGCGCGGCGTCGCGTCCAGGCGACCTGGCAGCAGCGGCCCGCCGAGTCTGCAGGCGCCGACTCCGACCGGTGCGATGCGCTGGCGTACTGGAGCTCCCGCGCGCCAGCGCGGCCTTCGAGACGCCCTGGGAAGTTCCCGTCGGAAGCAGCTCTCGCGGCCGCTTCAGGTGCGCCAAGCCAGTATCCACGGCCGAATGAAATCTGCCGAACATGTCGTGGGTGGGCGCGTGGGATCTCTGCAACTGCATTATCAAATGCCGGGGCGTGCGTTAAAAACGACCGCGCAGGATTTAGCCGCCGAGCTATACGTCCACCCCCTCGCACTTTTACATGCACGCGGTGCCGCTGACAGCGCGGACAATCGCAGCCCTGCGGTCTTCTCGGGGGAACATTCGGGCGTCGCGCTCCTGTGCATGTGGTCAACATATCATCGCGCGCGTGCGGATGGTCGTTTACTTCGCACACACCCGTATCTCTATTGGTATAAAGTTCGACGACATCGAATACGCGCGGACACGGATCTGGAATCGTTCGGGCACAGATTGTCTCCCGTCGTCTCCCGTTGTCTCTCTTTGTCGCCCGCTGTCTCCCGTTGTCTCCCGCTGTTTCCCTTTGTTTCCCACTGTCGACCGTTGTCTCCACTTGTCTTTCGTTGCTTGCCGTTGGTTCCTGTTGTCTCTTGTCACCTCCCGATGCCGACCGTTGCCGCCCGTTGTTTCCCCTTGCCTCCCGTTGTCTCCCGTTCTTTCCGCCTCTTCTGCCCCCATGTTTGAAACTGGTTAGGGCCTTCTGCCGCAAGGGTGTACTTGTGCTTGCGCCGCGCATGCCGCACAGTTGGGGCACACCCATCAGTGCACCGCTTCGGGCGGCAACTCGGGCGCCACCGCTCCACCGCACATGCTGACGTATGCCATACACACACACTCCCATCACCCACAGACTGGGGATCGCAAGGCCCTCAACCGTAACCATGATTCAAACAATGCGCGTTCCTCCGCCTCCGCCTCCTCCTCCTCCTCTTTCTTCCGATGCTCCCCATCGCCCAGGCTGCGTACAGTGGGCACACGGGACCAAACATAGACTTGCCAGCAGGTGCCCCATTGAGATTCCTCGCTTCCCGATGGCCCCCATGGGCCTCAATGGAACGTCGGGGCACCCGACGGAACTTCAGATCGACGGACAATGCGCCCTTTGACTTCTTACATGTAGCTGATCTATGTTATCGAATGTCTCTCCTCCACCCTCCTCATCCTCGTCGTCGTCGTCCTCCTCTTCCTCCTCGTCGACATCATCCTCTTTTCCCTCCCGGGGCCGTGAGCTGTGTACGCACTTTGCCAGCACACCATTTGCACGGATCCTGGCGCCTGGAATAAAGAGGAGGTGGAGGAGGAGGAGGAGGGGGAGGAGGAGGAGGACCACAGTAAGCCCAGGACGCACGAAGGATACTGCAATTCACCCTCTGGTCCCAAGTCCCCTGCACTCATCAAATCTTATCTTGCGCGCGCTGTCAATGGATTTCTGTCTCCACTCCATGCTGCTGGTTCCGTTGATCCCCCGTCTGGTGGGATATTGAACTTCTGATAGTCTGGCTTTGCACGCCGCCAGGCTTGGACGTGGCGGCCACCGCCACCGTCGCTGTCGCCGTCGTCCGAGTTTGTGGCTTTGACGAGGGGGTGGCGGCGGCAGTGGCAATGCCGAACCGCGCCGCGCCCGGAGTTCAGCAAGGCATGCTGGTGCACCCGCCCCCTCGTCTGGCTGCTGCTCTGGAGGGTGGGGAGCTGTGATACACTTCGCATGCGCCTCGGGGCCAACTCACCTGAGTCGGCTCTCTGCTCGCACGGGTGCCTCCCTCCCCGCTGTTTCCTCCTCCCTCTCCTCCTGCTCCACTGCGACGCCCAGCCGCTAGCTCGTGGCAACGGATCGGCCGCAGTATTGCTGTTCTGTGTGTGTGTGTTTGTGTGTGCGTGTGTGTGTGTGTGTGTGTGTGTGTATGCGTGCCTTGACTGGCCCTACGCCGAGCGGCCGCGCGCGTGGCCGCGACGCCAGACTCGTGTGTGTATGTGTGTGTGTGTGTGCCGGCCTGTCTGTCTGTCTGTCCATCTGTTGTCCTGCCCTGTGTAAACTCTGGTCGGCACACCGCCGCACTGCCTCCTGGCCGCTGCCCATACCTGTTGCCCTGTTACCTCTGCCTGGATCCACGCTGTCCCCTGGCCGTCCCTGCAAGCTCTCGCATGCGCGTGCCGTCGTGCACGCTCTTTTGCTGCCTTGGGCATAGAACGCCCCTGCATCGACAACGCTTGGTGGTAATTATTACTGGCGCTTCCGCTAGTGATCGCTGTGTTGGGCAAACCGTCCGGGAAGCAGACATTGTGCGCCTGTGTGTGTATGTGTATGTCCGTGTTTCTCGCGAGGCGAGCCAGAGGGGTGCCCAGGGGCAGGGTGCCATGGCGTCCCGCGGGTGCGGCTGAGGGCCCGCGACCAGCTCTACCTCCTCGGCAGCTGCGGCGAGAGGCGGCTGCCTTCGGAGCGCGTGGCTGGGCGCGCGCTGGGCACAAGGGCTCCTCCTCCTGCCTCCATCCCACTTTTCCTCGTCCACCTCCGCCCTCGAACCTCGATTCTTGTCTCCTCCTCATCGCCACCTCCCCCCGTGGAGGGTGGGACGCTCGAGGACAAGCAAATCTTGTCTCCTCCTCCTCCTCATCCTCCTCCTCCTCCCACCTCCTCCTCCTCTTTCCTGCATAGTTGAACTTCTCCCTGTCGCACCTCCAAACGTGATGTGGGCGGGCCTGCCGTGTCGCCTAAAGCTTTCTCACAATACCTATGACCCCGAAGCTTGATATTCACGATACCATCGCGGATGGAGGATTGCCCGTTTACAACATGTACCCCTCGCCTCAGCACCGCACGCGTTTGTTGCAACATTGTGTGAGGGTTTCACGGATGGAGAGGGGCGTGTTCAGAATGTGCCTCTCGCCGTAGCGCCGCACACATTCGTCTTCAAACTTTGCAGCGCTTCCGCGGATGGACTCGGGGCCGTTTTCAGACTGTGGTTATTGCCTTAGCGCCATGAGCGTTCGTCTGAACAGTTTGCAACAGCTTCACGTATAGAGGGGGTACTTTCTCACAATGTGGCTCGTTCCATAGCGCCGAGTACATGTTTCTTCAAGTTAGCAGCAATTCGCGTATGGACGTCAGGTCGTTGCCAAAATGTGTCTCTCGCCTTAGCGGGCACACACTCCTCCCAAAAGTTTTATGTGTGACTTCCGCCTCAGCGCCGAACGTATTCGCTTCAAAGGCTTGCAATTGCTTCACGGTTGAAGTGGGGTCGTTTCCAAATTGTGTTTCTCGCCTTAGTGCCGCGCGCATCCGATTGACTGTTTGCGCTAGCTGTACAGATGTGGGGCTCTTGCGTGAACGCCACGAACATTCGCGTCACCATGGTGCAATGTTCTCAAATATTGAGCACTTGTTGTTTGCAAGCTGGGGCTATCGCCTCAGCGCCGCGTGCAGACAATTTTTCACTACTTTTGAAAGGATGGGCAAATGCGGATTTGACATATTGAGTTATCGCTTGGGACTTCGTCAAGTTTGCACACCCGAAGCTTCAGCGCATCGAGCGCTGCACGGGTCCATAGCGGCTTCTTCAGATGGAACTATCGCTTCAGACTTCCTCGAAACTCATGGCCACTTCGCCTGTGTAACAGTTACAGGCATGTGGTGCGGCCCATTCTCGGATGGGGGATCTCGCAGGACACCTCACTGAAATGTATGATCATCGGTTTCGCGTTCCTGGTTGCGCACCAGAAAGGTGCAAGGCAACTCCTTTTCAAAGTGTAGCCCTCGCCAAGCTGGCAGGTCTAACTGTGCTGTGCTGGTCTGTCAAGGGATGCGCTTCCATTCATATCAGGGGTGGGGTCTTGGGGCGGGAGGGTGTATTGCAGCATCGATGGTGCACCTTTGGTTCACCCTGGTGATGGCCCGGAGAGGGCAAACCCATTGTTTTGTCCTTCAGGTGTTGTGAAGGATTTGGGCATCTGTTTCTTCTAGGCCTTCTGGGGGCCCAAGACGGCCCAAGAGGCCCTCAAGATCGCCCAAGAGGCGTCCAAGATGGCCCCACGCCAGCCCAAGAGGCTCCCAAGACGGCCTCAAGAGGGCCCCAAGACGGCCCAAAAGGCCTGCAAGCCGCTCATGATGGCCTCCAAGACGGCTCTGAAGCGCCCCAAGAAGGCCTCAAGACGGTCCAGAGTGGCTCCCAAGACGACTTTCGACGGCGTCAGGCGGGCCATGCCAGGACCGCCGTAAGACGGCCAAAGTCACCTGCAAGAAGCCCCCAAAGGCCCCCAAGAGGCCCAAGGAGGCCCCAAGTCGGCCCAGAGAGGCCCCCAAGACGGCTTCCGACGGCATAAGATAGGCCAGGAATGCCCAAAGACGGCCAAAGAGGCCCCCGAGAAGCCCCCAACGGCCTCCAAGAGGCCCAAGGAGGCTCCCAGGAGGTCTCCAAGAGGCCCCAAGGAAGCTCCCAGGAGGCCACACGAATGACCCAAAAAGCTCCCTCCTCATCCTTCTCCTCATTTTCCTTTTTCCTCCTTCTCCTTATCCTCCTCTTCCTCCCCCACGCGTTCCCCCCAAAAGCTTCCAGAACGGCTGGGGGAACGCATGATCCAACAGCTTGGCCAAACGTTGCCCAAACGTTTGGCCGCAGAAGCATATCTTAACAAGCAAGGGGCAGCGGTGATCGGCCGTGGGCGTGTTCGATCCGCCGCCGCATGTGGCTTGCAGCAGGGAAACACGGCGTGCTGGGTTTTAGGTACTTGCCGGTCCCTTTGAACATGTCCCAGTGGGCCTTCGGCCGATCGCGCCGGCTACCTAGAAGGGCCCGTACACTTTCCAATTCGTCGGTCTTCTCGCTCCAGGCGGCCCCCCAGTGGCCCCCAGGCCGCCCCGTGAGGGCCCGTGAACCTCCTAGGTCATCGGTCTTCCCGCACCGAGGCGGCCACGGTGGCTGAAGATTACCTCCGAGATGCATCCCAAACGTGCACGGTGGGCCCCGGAGGGCCCAACACCGTCACAAGCTGTCTCCAAGACGGATAAATATGAACACAAGATGGCCCAGCCTGGGCCAAAGACGGCCCGAGAGGCCCCAAGAGGCCCCCAAGAGGCCCCCCCAAAAAAACCCTGCGAGATATCTCCACCTCGTCGTTCTCCCCCACGTGTTCCCCGAAACGTTTCCACAACGGCTGGGGGAACATATGATCCGATAGCTTGGCCGAACTCTGGCCAGAACGTTCGGCCACACCTGCGCTTCCAAACAGCGGGGGGGGGGGCGGCGGTGAGTCGCTGTAGGCGTCTTCGATCTATGTGTATATATATATATATATGTATAGAATGTATACACAAAGAGAGAGTGAGACGGAGAGAGAAAAGAGAGAGAGAGAGAGAGAGAGAGAGACAGGGAGAGAGAGAGAGAGAGAGAGAGAGATAGAGATGGTGAGAGAGAACAAACAAGAGAGATAGCGGGACAGAGCCAGAGAAGCAGAATGAGAGCAAGAAGGATAGAGAAACGGATCGAGGGAAAATGGGGAGGGGGGGAAGGAGGAGGAGGGGGATGAGGAGAATTGATGCTGAGGAATTTGTGGCTGGTGACGAGTTTAAGGATGATGCTGAAAGGGATGATGCTGGTGATGGCCAGGAGGTGAAGGAGGAAAAGGGATCCTGTCGTGCTGCTGCTGCTGCCTCTCCTTCTACATGTCCGACTCATCCCCGCTCCTCCTACGCTTCCTCTTCCTCCTCCTCCTCCTCCTCCTCCAATTCCTTCCCCAGTCCCCTTCGCGCTCCCAAGAGTTTCCCCTACTACCTGCACCTCCTTCCATGTGACTCTCCCCCCCGCATCCTTCCTCATTCCCCCTCCCTCATTCTTCCCGATCCCTCCTCGTTCCCCCTCCCCCCTCCTCCCTCCTCCTCCTCCCTCCTTCATCCTTTATGCTTCTCGATGTCTCCTCCCTGTCGCACCGCCAGGCGTGTCGGTAGGGTGGGCGTCGCCCGAGACCCTCACCATCTAGGATCCTAAAGCTTGAAGCTTGTAGCAGCGACACGGATGAAGGAGAGGTCAAATTTGGCTCTCGCCGAAGCGCCGAGCACATCCATATTCAAAATGTGCAGCAGTTCCAACAATTGGGCACACGTTGTTTTCAAAATGGGGGTCTCGCCACATAGCCGTGCCCAGTCGCCTCAGCGCCGCGCCAAGCTTTGGAAAAATGGGGGGCGGACCCTCTTCAAAATGAGGCTCTCGCATAAGCGCCGCGCACAACCCCTTCATTTGTTTGATGCTGCGGCGATCTCAAGGTTGCAGGGCGGCCGAGTTTCAGAATGTGGCTCCCGCACCGGCGCCGCACACACTCGTTCTCAACGGTCTGCAGCAGCCTCAGGGATGGAGCGTGACCGTCGTCCATGGAGCGCTCTCGCCTCAGCGCCGCGTGCATTCGCCTTTGAACCGCTTGCAGCAGACTCGAGGATGAGCAACACAGGACAGTTTCAAGATGTGGCTATCGCCCCAGCGCCGCGCCCATTCTGGCCAAGCTGCTCAAGCAACTTTCAGGATGGCGGGCGGCTCCTCTTCGAACTTGGGCTCTCGGTTTAGCGCCGCGCACAGTCGTCTTATAAGTTTGCAGCAGCTTCAATGATACATGACTGTGTCTTTTCTAAGTGAAGGCCTCGCATGAACCTTGTGTTAGCACGACAGACCGTAAGCTTCAATGTATGTAACAGCTGCGGTGCTGGAAGGCTGTCATTTTCAAGTTGCGGCTGCCGCAAGACTTCCTCGAAGTCCATGACCATGAGCGCAGACTTGTACAACAGTTACACCACATGGGGACGGTCTTTCTTCAAAATGGGGACACCGCTGGACACATCGTTGGACTGTATGGTCAAACCTTCTCGCATTCCTTGTTTCTAGCTCGGAGGATGCACGGCAGTTACTTAGTGGAGCTCTCGCCTGAATGGCAGGCTTGTGCGTAGGAGCGCTAGCTGGTGATTCGAGGGATGCACGCTTCTTGCGCTGAAAAAGGAAGACATGTAGGGACACTTGCCACGTGAGGGTTTGTTGCAGTGTCTTTGGTGCGTGCACCTTAGGTTTACTCTGGCCCTCCTCCCCCTCCTTCCTCAATACCCCTCCTCCCCTCCTTCTGCCTTCCTCCTTCCCCTTGCCTCCTTCTTCTCCCTGCTCCCTCCCCGCCCTCCCCCCGCCCCCACGCGCGCTCCCCCACGCGCGCGGCAGAGAGATGGGGGGGGGCGGGACTGCCAGACGGGGGCCCCGGATGGCCACCAGGACTGCCCCGAGAGGCCCCCGAGACGGCCCTCAGCGGGGGGGGGAGGCGGCAAGACATCTCCCAGACACAAGAGGGGCGGCCCCCGAGGGCCACGTGAAGGGCCCA
>CAUYUJ010017394.1:308263-338263 GCA_963575745.1 Prorocentrum cordatum | reverse complement strand
TCGGCCGCCATGGACCGCGGCGGGTTGTCACATTCAGGGCAGACATGGTGATGGGTGCAACGAACGACTTGGTAGGGACTTGGGGTTGGGCAAGGCGGAAGGAATGTCAAGGTATAGTTTCTGGACCTGGGGCTGAAACTTGGGAGGCCGCTCAGATGAAGCCAAGATGATCCCGTGGACAGATCGCGGCGACATGACCGCTGGAGCCCCATTCATGGGGCGATTCTGGGGTATTCATGGCCCCCACCTGTGGCGGCAAGGTACAGGATATCTAGCAACCCACAGACTGCCAAAGGAGAGGTCCGCGTGAGAACGCTCTGCCGTCGGTGGCAATTCATGGGAGCCTCCCATGCAATCTTGCTAGTTCTTGCGGGTCGACGACAACCGGCGTTCACTGATGCGAAGCGACACTACTTGACGCTGGTTGGCGTTAAAATCCATGCTTCTTCATCGTCCACCAGACGCTAGCCCACGCGAATGCACCCTAGAGCCGGCAGTACGAGGGCATACACCGGCTCCCATGATTTGCGACCGAACTGTGCCTGAGGTGACCCGTGACGTTCTCTCCGCCAAGCCGAGGAGGGACGGCCTGCAGAGCCGCAGAGCCGGGGGCGGTCGGGACCGCACCCGGACGGGCGGCCGGGCGGCCGCCGAGCGCAGCTCGCAGGCGTCTCGTCGGCTGCGTCGCACGGGCGTGGCCACAGGGCCGCCTGCACGGTGGGTCATGGGGCGGCCCGGAAGGGGAGCGAGACGGAAGCAAACAGAAACACGGATACAGGGTATAGGTCTGTCAACCGGCGTGGATCCAAGCAGTGCTTCTAGCGGTCAACGTTGTGCAATCTATGTGGGCCAATGCACCCTGCCGATCTTGAGATGTTCAAATCCATTGCTCGCGCAATCATCCCACCCACCCAACCGCAACCTTGTTTGCAAAAGACCATGCGGGGGCGAATGCGATGTTTCCTTGGCGCTGGCTGGCTCATCGCTGCGGCCGCGCTACCGCGCGCAGGCTCGCGCGCAGATCGAATGATTCCGATACGCTCGCGCACGAGGCCCGTTTGGAAACATTGGGTGGGAATGCTGAAAACCTATGTTTTTTTTTTTGTTTTGTTCAGACGTCGCAAGAGCCCGCGCGCTGACATGTTTTGACAAGGCGTACTGCAAAACCGTACCTGTTTACCGGTTTCTGGGACAATCGATGTTGAAATCTTCACGGAACCATTTTTGCTGACAAATTTCGGCACGCACGCACGCCGAGGCGCACGTCTGCACATCGTCATGTATTTTTTGTTGTTTGCAGGTGGCTGCTGCAGAATGATGATTTGTTATCAGAAAAGGTGACGGGGCGAATCGGTGTCAGCCTAACGCAGACCCACCCACCCAC
Source organism: Prorocentrum cordatum (assembly GCA_963575745.1). Classification (NCBI taxonomy): domain Eukaryota; class Dinophyceae; order Prorocentrales; family Prorocentraceae; genus Prorocentrum; species Prorocentrum cordatum. Next base: position 336,879 of record CAUYUJ010017394.1, on the reverse strand, counting down.
CCGCAACTTGGTTTGCAACACCTATGCGGCGGCGGTGGTTGCGATGGCTACTTGGCACTGGCTGGTGCGTCGCTGCGGTCGCGCTAACGCGCGCAGGCTCGCGTGCAGAGCGGCCAGCTAGTCTGGCGTGACCGACGCGGCCGCGTTGGCGCTGACCGCCGGGAACTTCCCAGCGAGTCTCGCCAACCGCACTTGCGCGCGGGAATTTCAATGCGAGTCGATGGCGCGAGTGGGCGCGTTTTCGCGTCGACGTCGGCAAATTCAGACGCGATGCTGATACTAGCGATGCTGGTGGCGATGATGACAATGACGACGGCGAGGGCACCGGCGGCGCCGATGCTGATCACGCCGACGGCGATGACGTCGCCTTCGCTTCGGTGATACAAAGGTTTTGAATGAACTCGACAGGCGCGCGCGGCCGACCCGCACGAGTGGCTGGCACTGTATTATTTGACAGGTATCGTGCCCCCCCCAACATGCGCGCAAGGGCGTTTAAATGAATTCGGCAAGCGCGCGCGACATGCCCTTTTGGTCGCCTTGGATGAACATGTAGAACCATCATGCTTTTTTGGGGTGAAAATCCGAAAGAGCGCACGCATACTTCTTTTGAAACCCGTGCTGAAAAATCAAGTGTTGATATTTGTTTTCGGGATACACGGTCTTGAGATCTTGAAACATGCCGGCGTGCGCGCGCGACGACGCGCGCGCGCCTGCACTTCGTCCGTTTCGCCTGGTTCATAAGATCCTTGAAGATGAGGACAGGTGCGCGCACATGTTTTTTTTGTTTGCAAGGGATGAGAGGGGGGCGATACTGGCCCGGCTGGGATGGTATGCGTTCAACTTATTGACGGACGGTGGGGCTGGATCATATGTGAACTGTACATCTCCAGGTGGGCGGATAATCTGGGCTTCGGGGTGGCGGTGGAGATCGATTCCTTCAAAGCAGAAATACTCTATGTGATGCAATTCACAAATGCTCAACCTGAGGTTGTCAACTACATTGCTCGCGCAATCATCCTACCCACCCGACCGCAACTTGGTTTGCAAAACCCATGGTGTGATGAGTGCTTGTTGGCTGGTGCATCACTGCGGCTGTGCCAGCACGCGCACGCACGCTCGCGCAGCGGCCAACTAATCTGGCGCGACCGACGCGGCCGCGATGACGCTGACCGCTGGGCACATCCCAGCGGGCACTTCAGTGCGAGTCGTCGACTTGGGCGGGCGCGGTTTCATGGCAACGTCGACAACAGCAAACACGATGATGATCGTAGCGATGCTGGTGGCGATGCTGACAACGACGACGGCACGGCCAGTGATTGCGCCGATGCTGATCACTCCGGCGACGATGACGGCGTCCTCGCGTCGGTGATATAAACAAGTTCGGGAAGAGTTCGGCACGCGCGCTCGGCCGACGCGCGAGAGTGGGCCGTATGTCATGATTTGACAGGGGTCGTGACCCCCCAGCACGCGCGCAAGGGCGCTCGAATGATTTCGGCATGCGGAGCGAGGCCCCTTTGGTACCATTTTATGAACACGTTGAAGCACCCATGGTTTCTCGATGGCTCCGACGGAAGGACACAACACGAGCACCTGTTTGGCTTGCCCTTAGCCCTTCCCTCCTCGCCATGGCGGACACCCTCCTTTCGCCCTCTGCTCTGCCCTCTCCTCCTCCTCCTCCTCCTCCTCCTCCTCCTCCTCCTCCTCCTCCTGTTTATCCTCCTCCTCCTCCTCCTTCTATTTCTCTCCCTTCCCCTCCTCCTCCTCTTCCTCCCCCACCTCCTCCTCAGCCTCACCCTCTCCCTGCCCCTTCCCCGTCCTCATCCTCCCCCTGCTTCTTCTCAACGTGTTCCCCCATTTCCCCCTAGCCGGAACAAGCACATCGATTTTCCTCGGCGCCGTCGCCGCCTCGGCCAGCGCGCGCGCGCTCGCCGACGGCAGGTTCGCGAAGCCTTTGGGACAGCCCCGCTGGCCACTCTTTTGGGGCAACCCCGCGGGCCGCTGGGGCGCGGGGGCAGGCCTTCGGGACAACCCCGCGGGCCAGACCGTTGGGACAACCCGGCGGGCCTCTAGCTGCGCGCCGTGGTGTTCAGGCGGGAGGCAGCACCAAGCAAGGCCCCGCTCGAGACTTCCTCGCGAGTCACTCACAGACGACGTCCCAGCTCGAGACTGCCTGCATCGAGGGTTGCAACATTCGCACGACCGCGCTCGGATTATCAACACGAAGCGCGTGCCCCATCGGGAAAGGGGTTCCCGCCTGAGACTTCCTCGCAATTCACTCACAGACGAGGCTCCCTCCCGCCGGGTACTTCCTACATGTTCAAGCCAAAAGCGCCCGAAGGTGACGACACTTGCACGGTTGAGGGTGGCCCGCTCGGATTACCAGCTTGAAGTGCGGGGTCCATGAGGAAGGGGCTCCCGCCTGAGACTTCCTCACAATTCAATCACAAACGAGGCTGCCGCCTGATACTTCCTCCATATTCAGGCCTCAGGAGCCCCAAAATGACGACAGTTACAAGGTTGAGGGTGGCCCGTTCGGCTTACCAACATGAAGTGCGGGCCCCTTGGGGAGGGGGCTCCCGCCTGAGACTTCCTCGCAATTCACTTACAAACGAGGCTGCCGCTTGATACCTCCTACATATCAAGCCTCAGGAGCCCAACCGCGAGGACAGTTACAGGGTTGAGGGTGGCCCGCTCGGATTACAAACTTGAAATACGGGACCCATAGGGAGGGGTTCCCGCGTAAGAGTTCCTCACACTGCACTCGCAAACGAGGCTGCCGCCTGATACTTCCTCCATAGCTTGACCTCAAGAGCCCCAAAGAGATGCCACATTCACCGTTGAGGGCAGCCCAGCCCGCCTGGATTACCAATTTGACACGCGGGACCCATAGGGAAGGGGCTCCCGCCTGAGACTTCCTCACAATTCAGTCAAAAGCGATGCTGCCGCTCGATACCTCTTACATGTTCAAACCCCAAGAGCCCAGCCGCCAGGATAATTACAGGGTTGAGAGTGGCCCGCTCGGATTACAAATTTGAAATACGCGATCCATAGGGAGGGGCTCCCGCCTAAGACTTCCTTGCAATTCACTCACAAACGAAGCAGCCGCCTGATACTTCCTCCATAATCGGGCCCCAAGCCCCAAAGAAACTACAATTACACGGTTGAGGGCAGCCCGCGCGGATTACCAACTTGAAGCGCGGGACCCATAGGGAAGAGGCTCCCGCCTGAGACTTCCTTACAATTCACTCACAAACGGGGCTGCCGCTCGATACCTCCTACATATTGAAGCCCCACGAACCCAACCGCGAGGACAGTTACAGGGTTGAGGATGACCCGTTCGGATTGCCACTGCGACACGTGGGACCCATAGGGCGGGGGCTCCCGCCTGAGATTTCCTTACGATTCACTCACAAACGAGGCCGCAGCTCGATACCTCCTCCATATTCAGGCCTCAGAAGCCCAAGAGCGAAAACAATTACAAGGTTGAGGACGACCCGCTCGGATTACCAGCAGAAAATGCGGGACCCATAAAGAAGGGGCTCCCGCCTGAACCTTCCTCACAATTCATTCACAGACGAAGCTCCCGCTTGACACTTCCTCCATAATCAAGCTAGGAAGTGCATGGTGACGAAGTGGTGAGTGAGTGAGTGATGATGGTGGTGAGTAAGTGGATGACGATGATGAGTGAGTGAGTGAGCTGGTGCGTGGTCGAGGGATGATGATGGTGATCATGATGGTGTGTGTGACTGTGTGAGTGATAGCGGTGAAGTGGCTGAGCGAGGCGGAGGAGGGGAGTGAGTGTGTGAGTGCGAAAATGCGTGATGATGATGCTGATGAGGGACAAAGGGGGTGGGAGAGATCCTGCGTGGGGGGGTGTGCAGAGAAAACACGAGCCCCATTTAATATGCAACAACGCGCGCGCAAGCTCCTTCTGAACATTCTGTCAGCGAGACCATGTGTATCTTAAAAATAGCTGGGGGGTTCTGGTTTGGACACCTTACGAAACAAACGGTTGTTGAAGGAATTCGGCATGCGCGCGCGACGACGCGCGCGTGTGCACGTCGTCCCTTTTTTGCAACAGCGATGCGGGTGCGATTGCGACGGCTGCTTGGCGCTGCGCCGCGCTGGCGCGCGCAGGTTTCAGCGCAGAGCGGCCATCTAGTTTGGCGCGACGGGCGCGGCCGCGGTGGCGCTGACTGCTGGGCACTTCCCAACGCGTCTCACATGCCGCGCTGACGCGCTGGCACTTGAATGCGAGTCAGTGACTCGGGCGGGCGCGATGTCATGCCGACGCCGACAACGGCAGACACGATACTGATAGTAGCACTGGCGACGATGACGGCGACGACAGCAAAGGCAATGACGGCGCAGATGCTGATCACACCGATAGCGACGACGGTGTCCACGTGTGGGTGACGAAAATTGTGGGAGGATTTCGGCATGCGCGCGCGGCCAACGCGCCCGAGTGGCCCGCACACCATGATTTGACAGGGATCGTGCCCCTCCCAGCACGCGCGCAAAGACGTTCAAAAAAAAAACAAGCGCGCGCGACAGGCCCGTTTGGTCGCATTCGATGAATATGTTGAACAACCGATGGTTCCCGGATGAACTCGAAAAACTGCGCGCGCAGACCGCACTTAACAATTTCAATTTGAGCAATCATGTTGCAAAACCATGTGTTTGTATATGTTGTCGGGACGGCCGACTTTGAAATCCTTACGAAACGTAAGGCTTTGACGGGTTCAGGCATGCGTGCGCGACGACGCGCGGGTGCGCACTTCGTCCCATCTTTTGCACGGAATTCCTGCACACTGATGAATTTAATCAACGAGTGCGCGAGTATCGACGTTGCTGCAAGGGAGGAGCAGTTGGGAGTCGATGCTGTCTTGGTTGGGGTGGCACGAAGTCATACCTTTTATGAACGATGCGGCAAGACCACATATAACCCCCAAGTCGAAACAGCTCTTTTGAAAAATTATGCTAACGGAGTTCCCCACATAAAGATGTTACGGGGTTCCATTGCTTCTTGTCTGCGCTCTGGTGGGGCCTCCCTGGAGGGGTGGGAGGGGCACGAAACCTGATGAATAATATGGGTGTGCGAATACCCTGCCCGCTCTGGTGGGGCCTCCCTGGAGGGGTGGGAGGGGCACGAAACCTGATAAATAATATGGTGTACGGATACCCTGCCCGCTCTGGTGGGGCCTCCCTGGAGGGGTGGGAGGGGCACGACACCTGATAAATAACATGGTGTGCGAATACCCTGCCCGCTCTGGTGGGGCCTCCCTGGAGGGGCGGGAACGGCACGAAACCTAATAATAAAATATGGCGTGCGAATACCCTGCCCGCTCTGGCGGGGCCTCCCTGGAGTGGCGGGAGGGGCACGAAACCTGATAAATAATATGGTGTGCGAATGCCCTGCCCGCTCTGGTGGGGCCTCCCTGGAGGGGTGGGAGGGGCATGAAACCTGATAAATCATATGGTGTGCGAATACCCTGCCCGCTCTGGCGGGGCCTCCCTGGAATGTTGGGAGGGGCGCGAAACCTGATAAATAACATGGTGTGCGGATACCCTGCCCGCTCTGGTGGGGCCTCCCTGGAGGGTGGAGGGGCACGAAACATGATACATAATATGGTGTGCGAATACCCTGCCCGCTCTGGTGGGGCCTCCCTGGAGGGGTGGGAGAGGCACGAAAACTTATACATAACATGGTGTGCGAATACCCTGCTCGCTCAGGCGGGGCCTCCCTGGAGGGGTGGGATGGGCAAGATACCTGACGAATGACATTGTGTGCGAACACCCTTCCCGCTCTGGTGGGGCCTCCCTGGAGGGGTGGGAGGGGCACGAAACCTGATAAATAGCATGGTGTGCGAATACCCTGCTCGCTCAGGCGGGGCCTCCCTGGAGGGGTGGGAGGGGCACGAAACCTGATAAATAACATGGTGTGCGAATACCCTGCTCGCTCAGGCGGGGCCTCCCTGGAGGGGTGGGAGGGGCACGAAACCTGATAAATAACATGGTGTGCGAATACCCTGCTCGCTCAGGCGGGGCCTCCCTGGAGGGGTGGGAGGGGCACGAAACCTGATAAATAACATGGTGTGCGAATACCCTGCTCGCTCAGGCGGGGCCTCCCTGGAGGGGTGGGAGGGGCACGAAACCTGATAAATAACATGGTGTGCGAATACCCTGCTCGCTCAGGCGGGGCCCCTCTGGAGGGGTGGGAGGGGCACGAAACCTGATAAATAACATGGTGTGCGAATACCCTGCCCGCTCAGGCGGGGCCTCCCTGGAGGGGTGGGAGGGGCACGAAACCTGATAAATAACATGGTGTGCGAATACCCTGCTCGCTCAGGCGGGGCCCCCCTGGAGGGGTGGGAGGGGCACGAAACCTGATAATTAACATGGTGTGCGAATACCCTGCTCGCTCAGGCGGGGCCCCTCTGGAGGGGTGGGAGGGGCACGAAACCTGGGTGTGCGAATACCCTGCCCGCTCAGGCGGGTCCTCCCTGGAGGGGTGGGAGGGGCACGAAACCTGATAAATAACATGGTGTGCGAATACCCTGCTCGCTCAGGCGGGGCCTCCCTGGAGGGGTGGGAGGGGCACGAAACCTGATAAATAACATGGTGTGCGAATACCCTGCTCGCTCAGGCGGGGCCTCCCTGGAGGGGTGGGAGGGGCACGAAACCTGATAAATAACATGGTGTGCGAATACCCTGCTCGCTCAGGCGGGGCCTCCCTGGAGAGGTGGGAGGGGCACGAAACCTGATAAATAACATGGTGTGCGAATACCCTGCTCGCTCAGGCGGGGCCTCCCTGGAGGGGTGGGAGGGGCGCGAAACCTGATAAATAACATGGTGTGCGAATACCCTGCTCGCTCAGGCGGGGCCTCCCTGGAGGGGTGGGAGGGGCACGAAACCTGATAAATAACATGGTGTGAGGAAAGGCATGGTATGGTATGGGATGGTGGATGCATGGTATGGTATGGTAAGGTATGGTATGGAGTGGCATGGTATTGGTATGGTATGATACAGTATGGGATGGTGGAGGAAGCGGGAGGAGGAGGAGGAGGAGGAGGAGGAGGAGGAGGAGAGGATGTTCTGGGAAAACAAGAACCCCACTCAGGATGCGGGGAAAAAAGGAAAACCAACGTGGTGTCATATATGTGGTGCGCTCGTGCGAGGCCGCGACGAAGTGGCGACGGGGCGGCGAAGGCGACAACATAGCTGCCAGACTGACAGACACGCACAATTACAAGGCAACGGCGAAGCGGCGACAACGACAACAACATAACCGCCAGACCGGCAGACAGGCCCAGTTCCGTCGAAGAGAAGCTAGACACCCGAAGTGCGAGCACGGCTCGGGAAACATTCGTATGTACGCGGAGAGGGATAGAGAGAGAGGGAGAGAGACAGGGGAAAGAGAGAGAAAGAGAGAAAGAAGCGGATAAAGGGTACACTCCATGTGGAGATCGTGCGACCATGCGGATACCTGGGGCACGGCGAAGACAAGTAGCGTTAAGCGTCGGAGCTGGTGAGGAGACGTGGTAGCAAGCGTGAATTGATTGTTCACTCTTCCAACTGCAGATAAGGGTGATGATGAACGTTGCTCAATCATAAGACAGCTCGCCGCCCTGGTTACCCCGACAGCCCAAACGGCGAATGCAAATTAGGCGTAGCACCCTAGACGTCGACAATTTGCGTGCCACCCACGGGGTGCGCCATTGGATGCCATTGGATGCACCACCCGTAGGTTGCTCCATGGGTTGCACCATATACGGGTTGTGTGGCTTGCGCCTTCCATGGCTTGTGCCTTCAGTTGCGCCATGGGTTGTGCCAGCGGTTGCACCATGGGTTGCGCTGTATGCTGCGCCATCCGTTGGGCTGAACAATGGGTTGCGCTCTCGGCGGCCCAAAATAAAACGGCCTGCTATTGGCGGCGCCATTTGCTGAGCATTCGACGGCTCCCCAACAAATGGCCTGCTATTGGCCGCACCCTAGGTGCGCACTCGGTGGCTCTACATATGACGGCTTGCTACTGTAGCGACCAATCGGTCAGTCAGTCAGCCATTCAGTCAGTCAGTGAGTCTGGTGAATTAATCCTTCGGTCAGTCAGAATACCACGAAAGAAACACATGGAGATGTGCAATACTTATAGCTCGAACTACGCAGGCGAGGCGCTGCCCACAATTTGCTTGATGCTACTTCCAGAAATCGAGAGCAACCAAGCACCCGTAATTTGCATAACGAGGTCTGACTTGCATGAACACCTCGACTGGACGACCGATGAACAGGTCCATGGGTACGTGCACTTAGACGCTTCGACGTCAACTCCTCACCATCTCCTGCAAAAGTGAGGCCAGTGGGCTCGTTTGTGTTCACTTTTGACATATCTTTACTCAATCCAGCAATCGAGATTGAATGCAACTGCTCTCGCTGCCCCCACCACGCCCACGGACTAGGTAGTCCCTTCTGCGCTGCTGCGCTGGAACTGTGGTTGGACTCGCCGCAGGCAGCCAGATTGGAGGGCAGATTGTCTGGTCTCGCTCGCCACAGCGGCCACAAGTGGACTCTGGCACCTCTGGGGACCGCCGACTGCGTCGCAGATGCGCAGGAAGCCCCAGAGCCCCCCGAAGCCGTCGAACACATCCGAAAAAAACGACGGTGACGACGGCGGCGGCGCCGGCGACCGACGAGCTCGTCGTCCATATACCTCTTGAGGTCGGAGGTCTCTGAAGGACCCCAGAGGCCTCCAGAGTTCAGAAAGGGGCAAAAGGAAATACCTCGGACCTCGATCCTCGAACGACGACGACGGGAGGTCTCCAGAGGTCCCCGCATAGCTCTCTAGAAGTCTCCAGTGGCCTCTTCAGACTGCAACACGTCAGAGAGGATTCAAAAAAAGCGACCATCAAACGAACACGCCTGGTGACGTACCCAACCCGTCCGGATCAATTACAAAGACTACAGTACTGGGCTTATCCCAAACGGGTGATAATCTGATCAGGAGCGCCGTCCTCTGTGAAAGCCAAATACAAGAATACGTGGTGCACGACCTGCGAGACTGACCTAAGGCAATACCGAAGGATATAACATTGGTGGACTGATGGAAAAACGACGAAGAAGGACGTCAACCCGGCATTGGGGAAGCATACGAGCAAAGACGAACACGGTGAACGGCATCGAAGACGAGAACAGTGGACGCCATAGATGGAGGGGATGCGATTTTGACGAGTACAGAGGTGGACGAGGACGAGCACAGCGAAAGATGAGAGAAAATGATGACGATGAGGTGGGGATGCGATGCGATGATGAGCGGAGAGTCGCATCCCCACTCTGCCGGGCAACATGATCTGCTGGACTCCGCCAGATGACCCAGAAACCGTGGAGACAATGGCGAAGTTGGCAGCACCCATGGGGACCTCCTTTGGATCTGCGTGGGACACCACTCCGCTGGATCTCCCAGAAGCACGCGGAAGTTGCGACAGTTGCGGAGTTGGCAGCACCCTGGCAAGGCGGCGAGGTCTCACGTGGATCCTCTCAAGACACCACTACACTGGACCTTCCGGAAGCCCACGAATGTGGCGACCGTGGCACAGTTCGCGACACCCGAGGAGGGCGACGTCTCGTCTGGGTCTGTGCTGGACACCACTCCGCTGGACCTCCCAGGGTCCGTCGAAAGTGGTGGCAGCTGCCCATCTGGCAGCCCCCACGAAGGCGAGATGTCATCTGGATCTGCGTAAGACACCACTGCGCTGGGCGTGCAGCCCCCGAGGAGGCGAGGTCTCATTTTGGGTGTCGTAAGACGCCATCCAGCTGGGCCTCCCAGGAGAGCACGGAGAGTGGCGACAGTTGTGCAGCTGGCAGCCCCAAGGGAGTCGAGGTCTCATTCGGGTCTGAGCAAGACACCACCCCGCTGGGCCTGTCGGAGGCAACCAACGCGCTGTTGCGTAGTTGCCAGGCTACAGAAAACGCTAACCCGTGGGGCCTCCCATGGGCACTGGAGAAGGGCCACAGCTGTGCAGTTGCCCCCCCCCCCCCCCCGGGGAGACCGACATCTCATATGGGTCATCAAGATGCACCACCCCTCTGGGCCTCGCAGGCGCACGCGAAGGTGGCGACGTTGCTCGGTTGGCAGCCCCCTGCCTAGGAGGCGAGGTCTCATCTGGGTCCGTGTAAGACGCCATCCCGCCAGACTCTTCCAGAAGCCCAAGCAAGTGGCGACTCTTTCGCAGGTCGCAGCGCCCAAGTAGGACTGCGGAGGCAAGAGAAAAGGCAGGAAGTGAGGAAGGAGGGGGGGCATCAGCGCTGTATCCAAACCGACAGACCGAGAACCCATCGCAGGAGGTTTGGGACAGAACAGATCGCAGCCTTGGCTCGATCCCTGGGCCCTCGGCCGATGAGAGACAAGACGACAAAGCCCGAAGCAGCCGCCGCAACCGCCCCCCCTTTTAGAAAGCAACTCGCGGACGCGTATGGTCATCCCCATGGAGCCCAGCAGCGCCCAGTCGGGCGCAAATCAGACATAGTGTGATGCATCCCCCTAGCATGGCGCTTCTGGGTGCCATGGGTAGCTACTGGGCGCTACTTGAGCACTATGTTCGGCGCCACCGGACGCTCCTGGGCGCTCTGGAGCGCTATTCGCCGATGCGCTTCCGACCCCAAGCGCGCGGACGCTTCCGTGGTTTGCATCCGAGCCGCTGCGCCTTCGGTCAGCAGCGCGGGCGCGGCGCCGTGGCGCTCGCGGGCGGCAGGCGGCGGCGCGGCGATCGAGGCCGCCGAGCCAGTGGGCCTCGGCGGGGCGGCTCGACGACGACGAGGGCATGGAGGAAGGCGACGAGGACGAGGACGACGAAGACGAGGAGGATGACGACGACGAAGACGAGGACGGCGATGAGGACGGCGACGACGGCGACGACGACGACGGTGAGGCGCCCGAGGGCGAGGACGACCACGGCGGCGACAGCGACGACGAGGAGGGCGACGCGCTCGGGGATCTACTGACCCGGGTCAATCCAGACCCGGGTCAGTCGGGCTTTGCATGATCCTGCGAGATCCTGGATCCTACCGGATCCTGCACCCAAGCTTGAGACAATGCACCCCTGGCTCTGCAGGATCCTCTTCAAGATCTGACGCTCTGACTGACCCCCGTTTGCATTGACCCCCGTCTCAAGACCCCCGACGTCATAATTCCTTCATGTCGCCGACCCTGGAGGTCTCGACCCATTCCCTGGGACCAGTTTTTCGTTCCGAATTGTTTCTTGACGGCCCCGAGGCCTGGTACGCCTGGCACAAGGGTCCTCAGACGACGAACATAGCGAAAAACCTGCCGTCGTGATTTCTGTCGTGACTCGAGGGGGTCTGGGCCCCTGGAAACCCCGACGCGCGAGGCCGGACGGAGGCCCCTGGGGGGCGGAGCAGCCCGACGGCGCCCCTCGCGTGGCGCCGCGCGCCGCGGGCGGCGGGCGCCGCGGTGCCCGCAGGCTGCCCGGCGCGCGGGTCTCGGCCGGGCGGCTCGGCTGCGGCGCCCCCGCACGACCGGCCCCCCCCCAGGGCCCGAGGGGCCCCCGATCGCGCCGCGGCCGGCAGGCCACCCTGAGATCCTGGCGTCTCCATTTGTTCGAGCCGGGCGTCGTCGCCTGTGCTCGGGCCCGGGGGCCCTCGCAGATCGATCCGGCTCAGAACAACTCCGGCCGCCGGGCGCTGCGGCTTACGCGGCGGCGGAACTGCCCGAGCCAGCGCCCAGGCGCCTCTGCATCCTCAGCGCGGTCGCCGTCGCGACACCAGCGGGGTCCACGGGCGCCTTGGGCAGCGCTCGGAGTGGCGCGCACGGGCTCCCGAGCCTTCGGCGCAGCACCGCCTCCGTCACCTGCATCGCCTCCTTCTCCTCCAGCGTCGGCTCACCGCTTGGCAGACCGGGCCGAGGCGCGGGGCTGCGCCAGCTCGACCTCGACGGCAACTGCCTTGGCGGCCACCTGCGCCAGAAGATCTGTGTCCAGGGTGCGGCCAACGACACTATCTTCGCCACGCACACCGACGGCGATGTCCGCGGGCGGCAGGACAGGGACCGCCACCACAACATCCTCGGCCGCATCTGCAGGCGCGCCCGCAAGTGCCGTTCTCAGTGCCGGGGCCAGACCGCTGAGGCCCTGGCCGCGGTGGCGCTCGATGTCGGCGAACGCCATCAGCAACCGCCCAGCAGCCCACGTGTCGGCGCTGCTGTACTGGGCGCGGCGGTCGGCGGCGGAGCGAGTCGGCCGGCGAGGCCGCCGCACGGAGCCGGTTCCATCGCCCGCAGCAGGGGGGGGAGGCGAGGCGCGAGGAAGAAGGCTGCGCCAGGGCGCCCGTGACGCGGGCTCGCGACGAGGCAGCAGGCTCGAGCCGAGCTGGCGCTAGGAGGAGAAGGAGAAGAAGAAGGAGGAGGAGGGGGAGGAGGAGGAGGAGGAAGAGGAGCAGGAGGCAGAAGGAGGAAGGGGGGGAGGAGGAGCAGAAGAGGGGGAGGAGGAGGAGGAGGAGGAGGAGGAGGAGGAGGAGGAGGAGGAGGAGGAGGAGGAGGAGGAGGAGGAGGAGGAGGAGGAGGAGGAGGAGGAGGAGGAGAAGGAGGCGAAGGAGGAGGAGAAGGGGGGGGAAGAGAAGAAGGAGGAGGAGGAGGAGGAAGAGGAGGAGAAGGAGGAGGATTGGGAGACGCGCGGCGCTGCGTAGACGGCCAAGATAAGCCCCAAGACGGCTTGAGAGAGCACCAGTATGTACGTCCCAAGCGGGCACCAAGGCCTCAAAGCGGTGCAAGAGGCCCACAAGGGATCCCCAAGACTGCCCCACAGGAACCCAAGACAACTTCAAGACGGCCGAACACTACATGTGATGGCTATCTGGGCGTTGCTCCCACCGTCACCGCACAGAGAATGGAGCAGGAGGAAGAAAGAGAAACGAGGAGATGGGTCAGGAGAAACGTAGGAGAAGGCACATCATGAATCCACGAGGCCGACGCCGAGGACGAGAAGAGACACACCCTACATGACGCGAATGAGCGAACACAAGGTGTCACACGTAACCGCCTCCAGTGCAGAACAGTAGCCATGCAGAAAACTGGGCTGGTACGGCGGCGGGACTTGCCGCAAACAATTGGGTAACTCTTCCGGTAACCTACGCGCTGGCCCTTCGCCCACCTCTACTCAGAAGTCTACTCGCTTCGCGGAGTACATCGCGGCAGCAACAGAGAAGCTGAGGACCGCGCGTCGCGAGCAGAGTCACGGGCGAGCTGCGGCTGCTGCGCAAGCTGCAGCAATCGTTGGCCCATGTGGTCACTGGCTCCAGCGCCTTCCCAGCCATACTAGTTCCCTGCTCCTACCCATTCCCTATCCAAATAATGGAGTGTGTGTGTACATGTGTACGTGTGTGTTTGTGTGTGATTCTGCAACCGATGCTGACGAAAATGCTGCCATGGCATGTCACCACGTCATGCGCTGAAGATTTGGATCGTGAATCCTCTCGTCCTGGGACATGTTGACGTAACCGCCAGTGCGAAAATATACAGATCCAATGACACTGAAATCCGCCTACCCAGTCGGCGTTTGTGAGAGGCCTTTCGACGCGAGACCAACCCAACCCAAACTGAAGTACGCCAATCGTTTTTGAATCATGATCGTCGTAAGGGAGGTCGAACAAACAAGGGAGATCGAACAATGTCAAGATTACGCCGACGGGGAGCCCCTTCACTTTGTCCCTACCCCGCCGTGGGAACGGGATGGTCCCGGGGCTGGTCCTGTGGGAGGCTCCCTGGCCTGGGGTCCTGGGGGTGGTGACCCCTCCCCCGCTGGGGGCTTTCCCCTTCGGTTTTCGCCTCCCAGACGCCCGCCCCCGAGCAGACAGACGGCTCCGCTCCTCCTCCTCCTCCTCCTCCTCCTCTTTCCCCTCCTCTTTCTCCTGCTAGTCCTCCGCATCCTCCTCCTCCTCCTCCTCCTCCGCCTCCTGATCCGCTCCATCCCCCTCCTCCTCCTCCTCCTCCTCCTCCTCCTCCTCCTCCTCCTCCTCCTCCTCATCCTTCTCCCTCCACCGCCCGCCCCATGTTCCGAGCCTTTGGCAGGGTCATCAGCTCGTCGTTGTCGCTGTCGTCGTGGTCGTCGTCGTTCTTCTGGGTCGGCGGCACCGGCCGTGAGGCCTTCACAATAGCATGTGGCGTACCGGAAATACCTGCCGCGCGTGTCTCGCACATGACACGGAAAGTGACACTAAAGCCGTTGCAAGGATTACACAACTGTAGTGTGCCATATACGCGGCGTGCGATGAGACATGCGCGTTATGCACAACAACGCTCGACTATTCCGTGTGCTCAATATGTTCGTGCTTCTTGTCGCTTGTGTCCTCCCGCACGTTATCCTTGTCCTTCTCTTTCTCTACCTTTCGCGTCCTCTCTCTCTATCTCTCTCTCTCTCTCTCCATTTTTGTCTCACGCTTCCTTCGTCCGAATCATCCGACTTTTGTAGGTCCTGCATTTGTTCCGCATGCCCTCCGGATCCACTTGCACCACCAACTCCCAAACCTCATCCTCCTCCTCCCACTTTTCGTCGCACTACTTTTCCCAATAGGTACTCAGCACGGCCGCTCGATTGAACATCAACAATTTGGGCGAACGAATTCGCCGGCCCAACGGGCCAGAGGCGTGCTAGATCCCCAGGAACTGGTTCATACAATACATGTATGTTCTACTTCGCGCGCGCGGGGCGGCCCCTGGGGGTCCCCAGACGAAAAATACCCCGGCCGACTCCCGGCAAGGTCCTCTGAAGGATGCCAGAACTCCAGGGGGCGGTTTTCGGGGCCCTCCAGATTGCCCCAGGAGCGGCCCATGGAACCTCAAGGCAGCTCCAAAAGAGCCGACGAATCTGAATCACGGCCCAAGAGCGCTCCAAGACGCCCAAGATGGCCGCAAGACGGCCCAAGAGGCCCCAAAAGAAGCTCCAAGAGGACCCCAAAGAGGGCCAAAAGAAGCAACAATCATTGATGTCCTGTGTTGTTCCATGTTTTTCGCGCTCTCGCGTTTTCGGGCTTCCGACGCTCCAAGATGGCCCCAGAGGCCGCCAAGACAGCCCCAAGATGGCCCGAGAGGCCCCAAAAAGTGCCCCAAGACGTCCAAGAGGGCCCCGAAATGGCTCCAGAGGCGCCTCAGACGGCCCAAGAGGGCCAAAGACGGCCCCACGAGGCCCCAAAGACGCCCAAAAAGAGGCCCCGAGAGGCCCCCGAACTGCCCCCAAGAGGCCCCAAGAGTCCACGAACGCGCGCCTGCGATAGCACAATACGGGCCGGCAGAATGAGCGAACCGCTTGAATAAGGAGTCAAACAAACTCCTTAACTTCTGTCTCGTCCTGTTCTTGCGGGGTTTAGCCGGTCAACCTGAGAGCGCGATCCACACCTTTCTGTCCCCAAACGAAGGGAAGATAATGTCAGGGCGGAATGGTTCTCCCCAAAAACAAAAGAGACGTGCGAGGCGTGAACTGCGCTAGAGGATGCTGAAGTTTGATTCCCTATCATGCCGACGGCTCACACGACGAGCAGCTGCGTCTGCGAACAGGGATGCAGGGATGTGCGGCCTGCACCCGAAACTCGGCAACGTGCCGAATGTTTTGCAGCCCCTTCCTCGGAAACCCGATCGCCGAGAGATGACGTGTGCGATCCGTGTCGTCCTGACCTGTCTTACAAACTAGCAAGCGATGTCGGCCCGACCGACCACTCCCCAAGAGGGATGCGCGGGGGGGTCGGACACCTCAAACGTAAGCCTGGGGCCTGGGGCGGGGCGACAAAAAACTGAACATTGATAAACAAACATAGTCGGAAACTCCAAATCGGGAACCGGAATTGGAAAGATGTGAACTAGAACCGGAGGAAGTAAGAAAGCGTAAACACGAATCGGAAAATAGTAACATAATCTGACAATTGGAGCTGGAATCGAGAATTTGAACGAAAAGATGCGACAACAAGGAGCTTACAGGAGTCGGCGCGTGCGTAGTAATCAGAGTGGATCAGTGGATAAGGCAACGCACATAGCATATAAGGATGGAGCCGCAGGAGCGTTGTCGCTGGCTGTCCGCGACAAATTGGTTCACCAGAGGAGCGTCGCTGACATGTACACACGCTGGGCGCATACCCCTGGCCAGGCAGAACTCGGGAGGGGGGGATCAAGGAAAGTCCGCGGAACCGTTGGGGTGCAGCCCCAAGGGGACCTTCGAATTGGCTATGGCTGGTGTGGGTGAATTTTGAGTATGAAGTGGGCCAGCTTGGAGTGGAATGATCTCGTGAGGGTATGCTTCGAATGTCCAACGGCTGCCTTGTGGCTCCATCGTGGGCGTCTTGGGGGCTTCGGGCGTGCTCCCGAGTGCCTTCTGGAAGCTGTTAATTAGGGACCTCTGTGAGCGTTTTTGGGGCCTCCTTGGATTTTGTTTGTGGCCCTTCTGTGCCGTCTTGGCGCTCTCTTGGCTCCTTCTGGAAGCTCTCTTGTGCCGTCTTAGGGTCCGATTGTGGCCCCCTGTGGCCGTCTTGAGGTGTTCGTCCAGCGGCGCGCAGACGTACTGGGCCCCTACCTCTGAACCGCGAAAAACTAAATATAGCCAAGCGGCCACGAAACAGCGCAACACGGTCTTTGTTGTTTTCAGCGACTGGGCTGTCTGGGGCCTCTCTTTGGGCCTCCTCGATGCGATGATGTCAAATCGTATCCTCGGGCCCGTCCCAAAATCATACGGTCGGTCGCGTTTTGGGTCATCGTGGGCAATCCTCGCGACCTGTGGGCGTCACACTAATCATTTTTGAGAACCCAGTGAAACCGACATGACTCCCAGGAGGCCCCCAAAAGGGGCCCCGGACCCACAGGGGATAACTGGCCACGGGGTGGGTGGGACATTTTCTGTAAAAATACCCATACCTGGGACTGGCATACAACCGAAAATCTGATCAAGACACTGATAATTAAACAATCAGCGCCAGCTTCCGAGAAACGTCTTAGCGCAAGCCTTGGCAAATGTCTGCGCTTCACCCTGGCTGGGCGACAGGGCTGGGCCAATTTCCTGGCACATTCGCTACGAAACGCTGGCCCAACTTTTCGGGAGGATGTTTCTTAATCGGATGCTCGACTGTGTCCTCCATGTTTTTCCGTTCCCGGGCCAATTCCCACCGATGTGCATCGCTGTCGGTGTACTGCAGCGTGCAAGAACGAAGCGATGTCGTCATCCGACTGATGTTGGCCTTCGTGTCTGCGAACGGCTGGGAGCGAATCGTGGAATCTTGGGTCCCGTCTCGCGCTTTGCCGTGTCCATCTTTCGGGATCGTGGTTAGCGACGCGTGCTGTTAATTTAAGTTTGAACTTGACGTAGGCATGTGCCCAATCATCGACTTGCGCACGGCTTCAAGCGCCACGACGGCAGAAGTACGAATGCGTAGGAAGTCCGCCACTGTGCTCCTGCGGCACGAGGTGGGGTGTCTCCAAGTCCCTTGCTCAACTCCTGAGCCTCGACCCTGAATCAGGAAGTTTCCTCTAGGGGGCCCCGGCCGCAAACTTCTCAAATCTGTTGGGGCGTCCTGCGTGCCCTCTGGGGCGCGTCGAATGTTCCCGCGTAGGCTTTCCAGAGACTGTTGGACATGGCGGGGTCCCGCGCAGCGGACAGAGAGGATAGGACACCTTTTGCGTTGCACACAATCTGACAGGGCTAATAGAAGCACCTCCACCGCGCACCAACACGACTACGGAAGATACACTTAGCACAACACGCTAGCTCAATGTGTGGCACCTGGACCGATCGGAGCACCTATATCACAGCACCCCCGACTTTGTGTCGGCCCAGGTGTCTGGCGACTCGCTTCTCGGAAGCCGAGAGCGAGAGCAGAGAGAAAGGAGAGAGAGAGAGAGAGAGAGAGACCATTCTCGAGCTGCCGTCCTCACTCCTGGTCCCCGGCCGTCCCCTCCTCCTGTCTTCCCTCGCCCTCCTCTAGTCTCCTCTTGCTGAATCCTCGGCTTCTGCTCTTGGCCACCTTGCCGGTGGCTCTTGCCTCCAGCTCTGAGCCCGGGTCTCTGAGATGGAGCCGTCCTGTTCTGAGAAGATGGGCCAGCGCCGCGTTCCCTTTGCTCGCGTCCAACTTCGTGAGAGGGTCGGAAGGGTTAAAGGGATGGGGCACCCATCTCACCACTGACCCGTCCTGCTGAAGTGCGTCTCGGAGAATCGACAGATCGATCGCCGCCCTCCTGTCCTCCTTCCTTCCTGCCGTGCACTTCGCGAGCGAGTCGAAAACGGACTTGGCGTCGACGATCCTCACTCCTCCTCCTCCTTGGCTGGCTGGTCTGAGCACTGACTCCTCCTTCAACAGGCACACCGTCTGCCCTGCACCCGCTGTCCTATCCAGTGAAGGTCTGATGCCGAAAGCTGCTTCTCGGAACATGGCCGACAGCCATTCCGTCTCTCCTACACACTGCGACAGCGCCATGGTCTCTGCGGCCAGCGACGAGTTGACAGCTCTTTTGAGCCTGGACGACCTCCAGGACAGAACAGACACCCTTCCCGGCTCGCCCCTGGCAGCGCACTTGTCCCCGATGCCTGCCACCCACGCTCCCTGGACTGAACCGGACTCGTCTGTGCCGATGCCGCCAGCGTCACTGGCGGTGATCATGACTGCTGTTCTGAGGTCGTGCTTCCAGAAGGTCAGGTGTTGGGATGCGGTGTCTCTCAGCATCTTGGAGGCTTTGTTGGCCATGGCTATGTCGTCTAGTGTCGCCCTGGGAAGCCGCCCTGCCAACGTGGATGCTACTCCTGACACTTCGGGTCGAGTCTCCTTCCCCACCCAGTTCAGACGGTAGATGAGAGAGCGGAGCTGGGCAAACTCGTCGGGGCGCAGCTGGGGGTCTCCTTCTTTCCTTCCTCTGGGGAGGTGGATGGGGAAGACCTCCTCCAATATGTATTTCTCCTGATCTATCAGCACTCTGTCCCTCAACCTCCTCACCCTCCTGCCCGCGAACTCTGTGTCTGCGCCCTTCCACTTGCCGAAGGTGTATGCTGCTGTGAGGATCTCCTTGACTTGTTCTCTTATCCAGGGTGCGGATGCGATCCAGAGATCGTCTACTTCTATGAGGATCTGGGACACAAGCACCCCATCTTTCCTCAGGACCCAGTAGCACGGATCTAGCAACAACTTGTGGTACCCGGCCTCGGACAGGGTGGACGTCAGTGTCTTGTACCACTCTAGTGGCGCGTCGTCTAGGCCGTACACGGCCACTTCCAGCTCGATGAGACATCCCTCTTCCACGAACGCCCCTCTGACACCCTCGCACGGCTCTACGTACAGGGGCCCGTTGGCCCTCTGCAGCTTCCTGCTCTGTGTGAATGCGCTCTTGGCGTCAGCCACGTCTTGCTCGAGATCCAGGGATGCCATAACGAGTGCGAACAGGTTCATGGATTCTGTCTGAGGCGTGGGAGAGTAGGTGCTCATGGTGCCCGTGTCCGGGTCAACATGGCCGTGCACGCACCACCTGCTCTTGGCCGTGCGTGCGGTGTGCAGCCCCTCCTGTACCTTCCACCTCCTCACCATACGAGAGGAGAGAACCCGCTCTGGCCTGGACCTCCTCACTTGCTCGGAGGCCTCTCGGGAGAGTACCCGAAGGACACCCGGCCTGGCAACTGAGCGCCACTCTGCAGCGTCGGCCGCCTGGAATTGGCCGAGCTCTCCCGGATCGAGATCTTTGAGAGAGACCTCACCTCCCCGAGAGGACGCCAGGACCCACTCTCCCGTGGCCTCACCGTCGTCGCACGCTGCATGGAAATCGGCATTTCCGTTGAGGAAGTCTCCGTGGGTGCCGCTCCAGCCGACCTCTGAGAACCACTGTCCGAAGGCCTCGCAGTATCCTGAGAGCAAACCGTCCTCGTCCATCGCCCTCGAAGCCTCGTCCTCTGCTGCGACTGTGGCTGCCGTGCTGTCTGCTGCTGGCTGCTGCTGGGTCTGCTGTGGCTGACTCCTCTGTCCTGCCCACCTCTCGTACTCCTGAACTTGCTCTCTGACCCTCCCAGCAGCGCCGGGCAGCAGCTCGCTCGGCGTGGGGGGACCCGCCCGAGCCAGCTCTGCAGGAGACAGCGGCGCGCCTGTCCCTCCTCGGAGCTGTTCTGGAGATAGTCGAAGGTGAGCGGGTATCGAATCCCCTCCTGCCTCGTCCGCCCTCGCTCTCTTGGACCGCTCCTCACTGTCCTCGGATGCTCTGCTGATCTGGCGGACGCTGCTCAGCGGGGAGGTGGGAGGCATGACCGAGGGCTCGGAGGCGGTAGTCTGATCGCATGTCTCGCCAATCGGCACTCGGACTCGACGGGTCTCTGGCCCCGGAGCCCACACCTCCACCCACCTCTGAGCGGGAGGCGGAGGGACTGCTGCGGAGGATCCGCTCGCACCGGGAGAGGCTGCTGCTGCTGCTGCTGCTCTCTCTGCGGGCGACGCGGGGAGGGGAGCGGGATCGCCGTCCTCCTGCTCCTGGCGGGCGACGGGCCCGGGTGGAGCCTCGGACCTGGCGTCCTCTGCGGCCCTGCCTGCGGGCCCTCCTCCTTCTCCTCCTCCTCCCTCTGTCTTCTCCTGTGCTGGCTGCCCGCTCGCTTTCTCCTCCTCCTCTGCTGCTGGTGGCCGCTCCTGCTGAGTCCCGGCGTCGTCCATGGGAACTGGGGAAGTGTCCCAGGCCCCCTCTGGTGGAGGACCCTCTCGGGCCACGTCGACTGCGGATCCGGCCGTGCCGTTTTCTCCGAATCTGTCCCAGAGAGATCGGAGGGCCTCGTGCTGCATGAGTTCTGCTCCTAGGGTCTCCTCCTGGGTTGCGGACCTCAGCTGTTCTGTGGCGCATTTCCACAAGCGAGAGCGGACAGCGACCCACGTCGTGGTGCCTTTCTGACACACCACAGCTCCTGGGCCGACCCAGCGGTCTCGCTGCAACGAGTATGGCTTGCGGGACCGAGTGGTGGCCCTGCGCCATACGTACACCCACTGGCCTGGGAGGAACACCCGGTCTCGATGGGGAGCGGACTTCTGTGCTGTGTTCACCTTCTCCCTTGCATCCCCTTGAATGGCCCACCTCTTGGCTGCTGCTCTGATCTCCTGCCTCCTCCTGAAGTCTGCCGCTGCCGTGTCCACCTCCATCGCCCCCTCCTGCATGTCCTCTAGTCCTACACGATCGAGAGGGTCGTCGCTGAGGAGTTCGTGCGGCAGCCGAGGGTTTTGTCCGAAGACCAGCTGCAGTGGGCTGTATCCTCCTCTGTGGAAGAATCTGTTCTTCCAGGCCACGAGTTCACATGCTGCGGTCTCGACCTCCAGGACCGTGGTGGGCACGCACTCCTCGACGAGTTTGGCCAGTCGGTCCTTGGCCCACTGACCATGACGTTCGGTCCGGCCGTTCTGCCAGGGCGCCTCGGCGTCCGTGACCTTGTGGAACGTGCCACTCTGTTCCAGGTGTCGGGCGAAGGCCTGATCGAACTCTCCCCCTCCATCCGTGATGAGTACCTCTGGGGGACCGTAGTGACGCAGCCAGCCCCGAGCGTATGTGTTCCATATATCGAGGGACGCCGTGCACTGCCCTTCTCCTACTAGGCCGACCCACTGCATGTTCGTGCCATGGCACACTATGTTGAGGAACGTGAACTCCTTGCCACCGTAGGTGACAAAGAATAGGTCGGCTCCCGCAATTCTGTTGAATGCATATGTGCGGGGAATGGCTGCTCGTCTCCTCGGTACTGCACGCGAACTGGCCTCACACCTGGGACAACGATACTCGTGCTTGAGATAGTGCAGTACTTCGGGCTTGGCGTGTGCGTTCCTGAGTATGCGAATCATCTCTTCTCGACGAGGATGCCCGAGATTGACGTGCACTCGATCTATCATCCTCTTCTGTGCCTCGGTCACGACTCCTTTCTCTCTCATCAGGCCCGGCCCGTGCTGCTCGCTCCTCCTCCTCTCTGCCGCTCTGGCCGCCTCTGCTGCTGCTGCCTCTGCCAGGGGGTCCTCGACTGCCTCCTCCTCCTCCTCCTCCTCTGCCTCTGCTGCTGGAAATGAGGGTGAGGCTGAGGCTGCATGGATCCACGATCGCTGTGCTGCCCTGGCCAGGGCCGAGCACAGCCTGGGAGGGTATACGGCTGCCTTCCTCGTCATGGTGCTCCCCTCCAGGACTGCGTGCTCGTGTGACCTCGTGCAGCGTCTGCCTTGCATGGCCTCGAGCACGTGCGGATCGTTCGTGATGATCCGTGTGGGCTTGAGGGACAACCGATCGGACGCATGCACTGTCAGCCCGAAAGCACACATGTCGAAATCGACTGTGGACACTCCTCTGATCTGAGCGAGAAACCTCATGGCCTCGAGCTTCCAGGACCTGGCACCTCTGGGCTGCTCCAGGAAGAACCTGCGACCTGCCTCGACCTGCGTGGCTGCTACCTCGATCGCAAATCCCATCAGCACGAGTGCCTCGGCCCTCTTCCTCCTCAGCTCCTCCTCCTCCTGTCTCCCCTCGTTGACATAGCTCAGGGTGGAGAACTGAGTGCAGGGAGGAGACATGCCTACCAGCCAGGGTTCGCGCTCCCGGAGTTCTCGCCTCAGCCTCCTCCTGTCCTCTGCCTTCCTGAAATCCCATCCGGTGTCCAGGTCCCAGGAGACGCACGATGTCCTCACACCTCCTTTCCTCATGATCTTGTCCACGATGGGAGCGACCCGAGGGGGACTGAACAACTCGACATACGGGCACGGGTTGGTGAGGGCTGAAACCTGATCCTGGCCTCCTCCTCCTCCTTCTCCTGGGCGGCTCCCGGAGCTTGCTCGGGCTTCTGCGGCAAACGCCAGTGCTCTCGCCTGGCCCCTCACTCCTCGGGGCACCGTGACCTCGCGATCGTCGCTGTGCTCGGAACCTTCGAGGAACGAGACCAGGTCGTCGTTTTCCAGGGCTATGGCTACCGGGATGTCGAAGTCGGCTCGCAGCGCCCCTCGCCCTCCTCCTCCTCCTCTGCCTGTGCTGCCGCCGCCTGCCTCCTCCTCCTCTATACCTCGCATCGCGTCGGCAATCACGAAGGCGGGACTCGTGAGGTATCGGGAACTGCGGCATGTCACGAGAGATGTGTGCCATTTCATCCGGGTCACGGAGCTGACTGGGTGCCAGCCGCTGTCGTTCTTCAGCCACATGCTGAACGCTCTGCTGATTCGCTGAGCGTTGGGGGGCCTCCTCCATGCCAGGGCGCAGGAGGACCCAGTCAGTACCACGCTGGCCTGGCTGCCGAACTGCTGCGCTTCGGCGCCCGTCAGGACGCGGAGCCTCAAATCTGCTCGGGCCCCGGGATCACCTCGGGATCCTCCTCGCCGATCTGCTCCCAGCCCACTGGGTTCTCCGCCTCCACAGGCACTGGTATCGAGGCCGCGGGCGTCTGCATCATGTGAACCGTCGCCGCCAGCTGGTAGATGGCCTGGTGCTGCTGCTGCACCGCCTGGCCCAGCGGCTGCACCGCCTGCGTGATCATCTGGTTCGTCGTCTCCTGCTGCTGTTGCAGCGCCCCTGCCACGGGCTGCACGGCGTCGGCCACCATCTGCCTCGGCATGTCCTCGGTGAGGCGCGGCTCCGGACGAGGAGGACGCACCGGAGCTTCGAGTGGACTCTCGTAGGCGACGCACACCCCTGGGTTCGAATCCATGCCGTTCTCGTTCTTCACCTTGCTCTCTGGCTTGTAGGTCATGCTCTTCTTGATCCTGGCCGGCGCGCCCTTCGGGTTGATCCCTCCACTGCGCAACTCGTACAGCAGCCTCATGCCGCACTGCTTGCACTTGGTGTACGTGGCCGTCCCGTTGCCGCCGCTCTCCCATGAGGACTTCAAGTCCCCTCCGTCCCAGGTCAGCCTGGGATGCATGCAGGACGTCCACCGCTGGATGAGCTCCCTGTTCTTGTACTTCCCTACAAACAAGTGTCCCGCAATGGCGATCTGGAGGCATGCCTTCTGGATCTTGCGGATCTGCTGCACACTCATCTGCACCAGGGAGCCCCACATATACACCCTCTCGTCCCTCTTCTGGGCAGCTACGTGCGCATCCACCGTCATGTCGGGCGCTCTCGGGTCCACGATTCTGGCAAGTGGAGGGAGACAGGGATATCGCAACGCCGGATGGCTTGAGCTCCAGAAACAACGGAGAGCTCCAGGGATCACCTTCTGGCTGGACTGGTGTGCGTCCTGACTCCTCTCCTCTGCTTTCTTTCTCCTCCTCTACCTCCTCGGCCTCCTCTACCTCCTCGACCTCCTCTCGCCCTGGTCCTGGGTCCTGGTGGAAGGCGGGAGGGGAGGATGGAGACGTGTATCCCCTCGCGGCTGCACTCTGGGCCCGGATGGCCCGGTACTCCTGCTCGGTAGGTCCGAGCTGCAGCGCCTGCTCAGTACTCGCAGACTCGACCGGCAAGGGCGCCTGGGTCGAAAACACGTCTGCCTTCAGGAACGGAAACCTGTCCTGCGTGCTCGTCGGGGCTGAGAATCCCTTCATGCTGTGGGCGGACACCAGGGGAATGCCTCGATGCTCGCCGTAGGTGATCATCTTGACCGGGTCGCTGCTCAGGGACTGGAACTTGATCTCCTCGTTCACGTAGCTGATCTCGGCTCCGAGGGCCTTCAGCAGGCCCCCAGGAAGCAGCGGAGGGATGTCCTCTGCCACGACGACAAACTCGATCACGCCACGGGACCCTGCAAGCGCTGTAGGCACAAGCACAGCGCCGACAAGGGTGGCGCGCCCTCCGATCCCGGTCGGAGCTGGGACCTGGCGCGGCACCCACACCGTCCTGAGGCCGAGCCCGAGGAAGTGCTGCTCCAGCTGGCACAGGGACGGCATGCCCATGACGGCCTGCGCTGCAGCGCTGTCCACCAGCGCCGTCCCTGCCTTCACGGACAGGAGCACCAGCCAGCATGGGTAGCTCGACAGTCCGGCTCCGTCCTCTCCGTAGTGGAACATGGTGACCTTCTTGGTGTTGCTCTCGCGAGGCTTGTACGGGTTGCGGCGCTCCTTTTTCCAGCGCCCCTTCTCTCCACAGTTCGCACACTTCGTGATGAGCTTCAGCTTCTCCACCGACAGCCTCTCTCTACGACGTGGTCGGCCTCCTTCTCGCTTCGGGTCGTGCTTCGAGTCGAAGAACTGTCGATCCTTCTTGATGGCGGCCTTCAGCATCTTGTTCTCGCGGAAGGTCTTCTTCTTCTGGATGGCTGCCTCCAGGAACACCTCGAGCTGGTCCTCGTCGATGCCGGCGTCCTCCACCTCCAGGTAGATCTCCTGCTCCTCGTCCGAGTCGAACCCCTCGTCGTCGTCGTCCAGGGCTGCCGCAGTCAAGGGCCCCCCCTCGTGCTCTGTCGCATAGTGTGTCCGCGACCGGGCTGACGGGCCGACGAGTCTCTCCGATGATGTGGTGTCCAGCTGTCGCAATGCGTGAGATATCCTGTCGACCTCGAGGGATGCCTGCGTCATGGATCGCAGGGACAACATGCCGTTCTCGGGCAGCGCGCTGCCCTCTTCCATCAGCATGCCTTTGAGCTTGCTGGGCAGCACGATGCCATGGCGTTCAGCAGCTGCAAACTGCCGAGCGCGTCGCTCTACAAACTGGGTAAGTGTCTCCGACTTGTGGCGTTCATACTCGAACACCGATTCTCTCAATGCCCGTCGTTCTTCGTCTCCTTCCTTCTCTCCCACTAGCGCCGCCATCCGGGCCAGCAGGTTGTTCAGGCCCTCGTCACACACCAGGTCGCTGGACTGGAAGTGGCCCAGCGAGTCCTTGAGCTCCCACTTCATGTTCTTGAGTACCCTGTCGGCGTGCTTCCTGGCCGGGATGTCGGTGCAATCTGCCCATCTTCTCAGCTCGTCTCTCCACGACCGGAATCTGTCCCAGCCTGGAAACTCGGGCGGATCCGAAAAGTCGCCCCTGATCATGCGCGTGTCTGTCTTATTGTAGTTCTCCCATGAACTCCATCTATCTTCTTGCCAGTCCTGTCTCGACCAGCTCTGATCTCTCGTATCTTCCCATCTCCACTGATGCCGTGAGCGGTCCCATGGATCGCTCTCTCTATCTAGACCGTCCTTCTGTCGGTCTTCGAATTCAGCTGGCGGCCTCCGCTGATAGTCTCCCTGAGCCTGTTCCCTCAGCACCTCGAACTGCTGCCTGAGAATACTCCCGAGCTCCGTTGCTATCTGTTGTGCCGCCTGCGTCACTACTGCTGATGCTGCGGGTTCTCCTGAACCCGATGATGCTGTCTGGAAAAACTGTTGACGTGCGCCCTCGCGTGCAGTGTCTTGCGGTCTCTCTGTCGCTGCCTCATCCCCGCCTTCTGCGGGCATCGCCCACAGTCTCGGATCGTCTAGCCTTGTCAGCGCGCCGTCCCGGCGCACCGCGTACTGGCCCCACGGCTCCGCTACCAACTGTTGGACATGGCGGGGTCCCGCGCAGCGGACAGAGAGGATAGGACACCTTTTGCGTTGCACGCAATCTGACAGGGCTAATAGAAACACCTCCACCGCGCACAATACCCCTTTGTGCCAACACGACTACGGAAGATACACTTAGCACAACACGCTAGCTCAATGTGTGGCACCTGGACCGATCGGAGCACCTATATCACAGAGACAGGCGGGCCCCAAGACGGGCCAAGAGACCTCCCAAGAAGCCGACCAGACGGTGCAAGGGTGCCTCGAATCGCTACACGATCGGTCCAAGACTCCCAAGATGGCCGAAGAAGCCTTCGAACCGATGCAAAAAAAAACCCAAGAGCGTTCCCAAGAGTGCCACCAACTCTTGGGGGCTCTCGAGGGGGATGGAACGGAAACGGCGGAATAGAGAGGAAGGCGGAGGAAGGAGTGGCGGGCGAAGAAAGGTAGTCAGGAAACCTGGGGGAGGAGGATGATGATGATGAGGACGAGGAGGGAGAGAATGAGGGCAGAGGGGGGGGGGGCAGCTCGACCACAGAGAAGGGACCAGGCAGGCGCAGACCCCCTCCGAGCCTCGAGGGTGCTGCGAAAGTCGAAGCCGCTCGGGTCGTCGACGTGGTGCGCGGGGCACGCCTAGGCACGGGAGGCATTGGTCGGCACGCCGCCTCGCGCTATGACGTGTCGTGTTTGTTGCTTGCGCCTGGGGCACAGCGAAGAAAGGGGGGCAAGCGAGAATACCACAACAAGAGAACTTGCCATCGCTCGGGCGTCCAGGTCCTGCGTATGTTTCGACTTCGTGCTTCTTTTTCCCAGCCCTCCTTGGTTGGGTATTCGTTTTGAATAGAGCAGTGTGGTCTCCACTCCTTCCTTCCTCCTCCTCCTCCCTCCCTGCCTCTTCCTGTCTTGCCTGCGGGGGGCTGCGATCGGTGAAGCTGTCGCCATTTTCGAGGCCTGCTGGGGGGCCCAGCACAGTGAGGGCGACGCGCAGATTCAAATTAGACCTCGCCATCCCTGCGGGGCTGCGATCTGTGAAACTGTCGCCATTTTCGAGGCCTGCTGGGGGGCCCAGCACAGTGAGGGCGACGCGCATATTCAAATTAAACCTCGCCATCCCTGGGGGGCGGCGATCTGTGAAACTGTCGCCATTTTCGAAGCCTGCTGGGGGGCCCAACACAGTGACGCCACGGGCAGATTCAAATGAGACCTCGCCATCCCTGGGGGGCTGCGATCTGTGAAACTGTCGCCATTTTCGAGGCCTGCTAGGGGGGCCCAGCACACTGGGGGCGACGCGCGGATTCAAATTAGACCTCGCCATCTCTGGGGGGGCTGCGATCTGTGAAACTGTCGCCATTTTCGAGGCCTGCTGGGGGGCCCAGCGCAGTGAGGGCCACGGGCAGATTCAAATGAGACCTCGCCATCCCTGGGGTGGTGCGATCTGTGAAACTGCCGCCTCTTTCGAGGCCTGCTGGGGGGCCCAGCACAGTGAGGGCCACGGGCAGATTCAAATGAGACCTCGCCGTCCCTGGGGGGGGGATCTGTGAAACTGTCGCTTCTTTCGAGGCCTGCTGGGGGGCCCAGCACAGTGACGCCACGGGCAGATTCAAATGAGACCTCGCCATCCCTGGGGTGGTGCGATCCGTGAAACTGTCGCCATTTTCGAGGCCTGCTGGGGGGGCCCAACGCAGTGAGGGCCACGGGCAGATTCAAATGAGACCTCGCCATCCCTGGGGGGGGGGGGATCAGTGAAACTGCCGCCTCTTTCGAGGCCTGCTGGGGGGCCCAGCGCAGTGACGCCACGGGCAGATTCAAATGAGACCTCGCCATCCCTGGGGGGCTGCGGTCTGTGAAACTGTCGCCATTTTCGAGGCCTGCTGGGGGGCCCAGCGCAGTGAGGGCCACGCGCGGATTCAAATTAGACTTCGCCATCTCTGGGGGGGCTGCGATCTGTGAAACCGTCGCCACTTTCGAGGCCTGCTGGGGGGCCCTGCACAGTTACGCCACGGGCATATTCAAACGAGACCTCGCCATCCCTTGGGGGCTGCGATCTGTGAAACTGTCGCCACTTTCGGGGCCTGCTGGGGGGCCCAGCGCAGTGACGCCACGGGCAGATTCAAATGAGACCTCGCCATCCCCTGGAGGCTGCGATATGCGAAACTGTCGCTACTTTCGAGGCCTGCTGGGGGGGCCCAGCACAGTGACGCCAC
>CAUYUJ010017394.1:293263-295763 GCA_963575745.1 Prorocentrum cordatum | reverse complement strand
GAGCCGCCAGGGGTGGTTGCACGGGCTCGTTCGCGGCCATTTTGTGGGGATGTCTCAGGCGGTTTGCTTGTTTCTGGGCTCAACATCCTTCGCTTGGAGAGCAGATTGTGAGGATGTCTCAGGCGGGGCGCTGGTTTCAGCACCCCTAAGGGGAGCCGCCAGGGGTGGTTGCACGGGCTCGTTCGCGGCCATTTTGTGGGGATGTCTCCGGCGGTTTGCTTGTTTCTGGGCCCAACATCCTTCGCTTGGAGAGCAGATTGTGAGGATGTCTCAGGCGGGGCGCTGGTTTCAGCACCCCTAAGGGGAGCCGCCAGGGGTGGTTGCACGGGCTCGTTCGCGGCCATTTTGTGGGGATGTCTCAGGCGGTTTGCTTGTTTCTGGGCCCAACATCCTTCGCTTGGAGAGCAGATTGTGAGGATGTCTCAGGCGGGGCGCTGGTTTCAGCACCCCTAAGGGGAGCCGCCAGGGGTGGTTGCACGGGCTCGTTCGCGGCCATTTTGTGGGGATGTCTCAGGCGGTTTGCCTGTTTCCGGGCTCAACATCCTTCGCTTGGAGAGCAGATTGTGAGGATGTCTCAGGCGGGGCGCTGGTTTCAGCACCCCTAAGGGGAGCCGCCAGGGGTGGTTGCACGGGCTCGTTCGCGGCCATTTTGTGGGGATGTCTCAGGCGGTTTGCTTGTTTCTCGTGGCGCTATCCTCCAACATGACATGCACTTATGGCCTTGTGTGGCTAAACGCTCGTCTTACATATCCCACTGCCAACTATCCTACAACATGTGCACATGTGGGAAGCTCCAAAGCTACCACGGGCTGAAAAGGGGAAGGCCTGGCAGCTGAGGAGGGGGGATGAACAGGAAGAGGCTCGCATTCAACCATACTCAAAGCTCACTTCGACTCATGCGCAATCACTCGCATTAGGGGTCACTCGTCTTCGTCGGCCCTGTCGCCCACGTGGACGCGCTATTGTAGTCGACCGCTCATGAACAGACGCTCGCCACGGCATGACATAAAACATGAGATGCACATATGGGGAGCTCCACGCAGTGAGTAATTATTCCTATTGTTAATTAAATCCAGCAGAAGAATTGAATCTACGAAGCATCCACGCCAACACATTGGACCCGGAAGACACGGACATTTGATCCATGTGACTCCCGCACACGCGTAATTGGATCCAAATGGATCCATACGTTCCCACCCAAGAGGAAAACATATTCGGCTTGGGGATGAAGAGTTTTGTGCCCCTTCTGCCCTTCAGCACTGGGGCACTGGTGGCACAGTACACGTAGCATGCCGCACATATTCTTGTAGGCGTCGCGTCCTCGTGCTTCGCTCGAAGTTCTCAGTGGGTGTCAGTTCGTCGGCGGTGCTTCCGTGTATGCGCGCGCATGATGTTCCCCGCCGCATGCAGCGTGCAGCGCTGGGGAACAGCATGCGCGGCTTCGAAGGGAAGCGCGCCAAGATCGTTGCGCTTGGGGGCGCTGCAGACACGAGGGGCTAGGTCGACATCCGCGCTGTGTCGCGCTGCCGTCGCCTAACCGACTGCGCCCCTGGCGGGCCGACTGGGGGAGTCGGCGACAACGCTGCACGCGTTGGCGGGGGAGGTGGGGGTCGCAATCCCACTTGAGCAGGCCGAAAGATTTTCCTCTTGAGGCCCACATGACAAATGCGAAGTTCCGCCCGGCCGTGGTCTGTGTTTCCCTACTCGTCCCCGTGTGTTGTGTCTCTCGGTAGCGAAACCCCTTCCCCTGTAGAACCATAGCTTGGGTTGCAGGTCCGAGGCTCCGTGGATCCATTTTCCCTTGGGCCCCTTGTATTGATTACTCTCATACATTTATTCCAGCAAAAGAATTGGATCCACGAAACTGCCGCTCCAAAAAATTGGATCCGGAAGACATGGAAATTGGATCCACGTGACTCTCGCACGCGCGTAATTGGATCCAAATGGATCCATGCGTTCCCATGCAAGAGGAAAACACTTTCGGCCTGGGGATGAAAAGTTTTGCACTCCTTCTGCCCTTCAGCACTGGGTAACTGCTGGCACAGTGCACGTAGCATGCCGCACAGATTCTTGTAGGTATCGCGTCCTCGTGCTTCGCTCGATTGCTCAGTGGGTGTCAGTTCGTCGGCGGTGCTTCAGCGTGCGCGCGCATGATGTTCCCCGCCGCATGCGGCGTGCAGCGCTGGGGAACAGCACGCGCGGCTTCAAAAGGAAATGCGCCAAGATCGTTGCGCTCGGGAGCGCTGCAAACACGAGGGGCTAGGTCGACATCCGCGCTGTCGCGCGTTGCCGTCGCCTAACCGACTGCGCCCCTGGCGGGCCGACTGGGGGAGTCGGCGACAACGCTGCGCGCGTTGGCGGGGGAGGCGGGGGTCACAACCCCACTTGAGCAGGCCGAGAGATTTTCCTCTTACGGCCCGTATGACACATGCGAAGTTCCGCCCGCCCGTGGTCTGTGTTTCCCTACTCGTCCCCGTGTGTTGTGTCTCTCGGTAGCGAA
>CAUYUJ010017394.1:183263-288263 GCA_963575745.1 Prorocentrum cordatum | reverse complement strand
AGGGGTGAAACGAGCGCAAGAGGGATGGGGCGGAGAAGAGGGAGGGGGATGAGTGGGAGGAGGACACACGCCATGAGCCAGAATTTGGCAGTTTGGGGGACACGGTGGGGGGGGGAGGGTGAGAAGGAGGAGGAGGAGGAGGAGGAGAAGGAGGAGGAGGAGGAGGAGGAGGAGGAGGGAAAACGACATCCGATGTCACGAATTCTCCATGGCGTGGGTCCCTGAACCTCTCGTCTTTTTCATTCCCGCTCAAATTGTTGGTGGTCCTTGGGCCTGCGACGGGCCTTCAGAGGCACCAAACAAAGAGAAAACAGCTGTGCCGATGGAGTTCTGGTGAGGGATGTTGTAGCATCTCCTCGTGAAAACACTAGAAAGGCGTGGTCCCCCCTCTGGGTGGCAGATGTATGTTCGTATCATATCCCACCCAAAGGGGCGTGGTCCCCCCTCTGGGTGGGATATGACTGTACTAAACGCCTCCAAGGAGGCCCACCATAAAATGCGACAACATATGCTAGACACTAGACACTAGACACTAGACCGTAGTCCAAGGGTCCAATGGCCTCGCTGTTCGTTCAGAAGGGTACGTGGGGGTGCTTGGCCCAACGAATGGAGGACGACGCGCTCTGAGCTCCATTAGAAGCCGGACTGCAGTTGAAGTCAGGTCTAAGGAGGGAGGAAGAGGGAGGGAGGGAGGGAGGGAGGGAGGGAGGGAGATAGGGGAGGGAAGGAGATGAGGAGGGAAGTCCGAGGAGGCCTGCCCTTGACGTGATGTTGGGCATCCCGGGCACCAGGGCGCGGGCGGGCATCGGGGGCGCTGGCGGATGAGCTGACGTCGGCTGCGGACGCGGCGGCCGCGCCGTGGGCAGAGCCGCCCAGCTTCTCATCCTGCCGCGGGAGGAGGGGGGGGGAGGGACAACTTGAAGCAGCCGACGTTATTTTTGTTCGCGACGGCTGGCGGTCATGGCCCTGCACCTTGCCTGTCCCCTGCCATCAGCACGCAGTGGAGTGCCCCAAGAGGGCCACATATTCCCCCCCCAAAAGGCCCCCCCAGCGCCCTCCCAAGAACCTCCATGACACTTGCAAGAAGCTTCTAAACCACGACCTGGCCACGGTGTCGGGATGAGCGGGATTTGGGGCTGCGAGCAGACAGCTCCGCCGCCCCAAAGAAGTAGTTCTCGCAGGCCTCAGCAGCCCCCCCGAACAGCCCTGGGCTACTTCAGCACCCCGACCCTACAGCGTGGAAAGCCTTAGGGGCGCGTACTGGGAGGCGTGGCCGGGGTGCTGAGACTACCTAAGCTTTCTTGTGGAGTACCCCTTGGACAAACTGAATCATAGCCCAGGGGGCATGGCTCGAGGTTCTTCAATGGCCCAAAAGCCCGTGCTTCAAAGTGTTCTTCCGTGGTTGAAGGAATCGCCATGCCCCGTGGTGCCAATTGCCTTTTCTCCTAGGGGTTCACCATGAGCGCGCCTACGTATCATCATGTGTATGTGCTCGCACCGTCAGCTCAGTGCTTTTGGATAGTCATAGGGCCTCATATTGAATCACCATTGGGTGCGTAGCGCATGTACGTGCAGCACTACATAAGCTCTGATGCATTAAAATCGGGAGCGGGGGCTATCAACTTTTGAGGCGGTGTTGTGTTGGGCGGAGGATTTAATGGGTGCGAGGATGATGAGTCGGGGGCCTGCGAAACAAGGCGACTGGTTGGGGGGGATCTTGGCGCGTCGCCCATCCGCTGTGATTGATGGTGAAGGATGGTGGTGATGGTGTTGGCGAGGGAGGCTTAGGTCGTTTGGCCACCCCTTACCCCCGCACCCCGCGGGGGGAACGGTTGCCCAGCTCCCCGAAAGTTTCACCGCCCCGAGCAGCGGCAACCGCGGGGGCTTGGGCTAGCCCTTCCTCAGGAGCGGGGGGAGGGGGAGAACGAACGGCTTGGCAGCGTCGGGGAGGCGTGCTTCGATCTGCCCACCGCTCTCCTTCCCCATGGGGGGAGGGCTCGTCATGCCCCCGAGGGTTGAACCATCCCGACGGGCGGACGCCGCTGGGGTTCGCCCCCCCCCTCCCCCCTCCCCCCGCCCTCCCCGGGGGGAAGGGGTGAGGGTGGGGGCCAAACGAGCCAGCGGCGCGGGCAACATGAGTTGTTCGCCCCCTCCCCCGCCCCCCGGGGAAAGGCCCCGTGAGCCTCCTCCGAGCGAGCACACCGCCTCGAGGGTCGGGTACCTCGGAGGTTTCAAGGGCCCATCCCCTCCTGCGGGGACTTGGAGGAGACCGATCGAGTCGGCGGCGGAGGAGGAGAAAACAGACGAGGAGGAGACAGCGCCTCATCCTTGTGTTTCTCGTCGTTATTCGCTTCCTCCACTCCTCCTCCTGAGCACCCTCCCTCGCCTCATGACGCAAACTCTCGTCCTCCAACCCCCCTCCGTCTACACACCCCTCCCCGCCTCCTCCCTGTCCTCCTCCTCCTCCTCCTTCTTCTCCTCATCCTCCTTGCTCGACCGTCTCATCATCATCCGCATTATACTCCTCACTCCTTACAGATATTGCCGTATGCTTCCGCACCGCATCTGCTTGTCTCTTCATATTCGCTGTTCCTCCTCCTCCTCCTCCTCCTCCTCCTCCTCCTCCTCACCCTGCTTCTCTAGTTGTCCGTACCCGTACATGCCTTACTACAACCAGCATCATCAGATTGGGTGGTATCACCCTTGTCACCCTTGTCGCAAAGAACACCTACGCTCACCATGATTGAACCGTCGCCGACAGAACGTGTGGTCGTCTATTCGCTCGCACTCGAATCAACAATCCAGTGCAACTGTGGGCTGGCAAATGCGACCAATCCGATGCACAAAAACTAATGTTGCTGGTTCCTTCTATGCCGTGTGCCGCCGTTCCTCCTTGCGCTCGTGACCAAGCCTTGTCAAAAGAACACGAGCAGTGTAACAACGCACCTCCCCTAAACTTGCGCGCTGTCGCTCGCCGTCCTTATTTTCGGTATCGCCCTCATCCCTATGATTGCTCCCTCCTCCTCAACCGCGTCATCTTCCTCACCATCATATCTTCACCGTCATCGTCGTTCCTAGTCGGCGCAGGTCTCTCAGGAGGCGTGGAAACGGCCGAGTGCCTCGAGGTGATCCTTGTATATTTTGCCTGCCAGGCTGCCCAAGTAATCGGTGTTGAGGCCCCTGGTGGCGGCGGCCAGCCCCTGGACCTGAACTTCGGGGCGGGCGCACCCAAGGCCAGAAACCCAGCGAGAACCCCTGGTGTGAACAACATTGCAACGTCCGGATCTCAGGGAAGATGCCCCCCCCCGCATGGCCTCACCCCGCTCGCACGACCTTGGACCGTTACTCGACCGCGGGGCGGTACCCGCGGGAGGGTTGGCCAGGCCGGGCCGCCCTGAGCTCCGTCTGCTGCCAGACCCGCTCCACGAGGGGCGACGGCTCGCCGGGCTCGAGGAGCTCGTCGATGTTGAAAGACCTGGTGGCTCCGCCGCCGTCGCCGCCGTCGCCGCCGTCGCCGCCGTCGTCGTCGCCGTCGTCGCCGCCGTCGTCGTCGTCGTCCTCGTCGTCGTCGTCCTCCTCCTCAACGTCGTCGTCGTCCTCCTTAGCGTTGCCGTTGGCAGCCCGCCCAGGCACGTCGACGATCGTTGATCGCGGCTCAAGGAGCTCGTCGATGTCCAGGGCGCCTGCGTGCCACCGCGGTGCCACCGCCCCCACCTTGGACTCCACCGCCCCTCGGCCGCCTCAGCCATGGTGCCCCTCTCGCTGTGGCAGAAGTCACGACGAGAAACCCTTTGGCACTTTTCGGCGCCCGCGATCCGTAGGCGGGCCCAAGGGACAGTCAAGAGTCGACTGGGAATGAGAAGCCCGTCCATTCAGGTGCCCATGCTGCGGGCAAATATCACGACGTAGGGGGTCTGACCCCCCCATCCGCCCTGCCCCTGGGCCCTGCTCTCCCAAAGCCCCCCTCTCCCTCTGCCGTCCCGCCTCCGCTGCGCTCGGCCCTCGCCTCCTCCTCCCCTCACCGTGCCCGTGTCCTCGGTCCTCCCC
The DNA here is from genome assembly GCA_963575745.1 of Prorocentrum cordatum. Taxonomy (NCBI): domain Eukaryota; class Dinophyceae; order Prorocentrales; family Prorocentraceae; genus Prorocentrum; species Prorocentrum cordatum. The sequence goes on along the minus strand of CAUYUJ010017394.1, from coordinate 284,216 downwards.
TCCGCCCCGTAGTGCACGGCGGTGGCGGCGCGCGGGGCGCGCGCGGTGGTGGCGGTCGTGGTCGCGTTTGCGGGCGTAGCGGGGGCAGGCGCGCGCGGCGCCCGTATACGGCCGTAGGCGCGCGCGCGCGGTAGCCCCGCGCGAGCGCACCCGCGTGGAGAACCGCCCTGCTATCCGTGCTTTGGACGCTCCTTCCCTTCTTTCTGGCCTCTCTCGTTCACCGGCGCCGCGCCCAATAGCGCCAAGCTCAGAGACTTCGACGCAGCAACCTAGACGGCCACAGCTGGGGGCGGGAAGTGGAAGCAAATATGTAAAATAGTCGGGCCCGTACTAGCACATAGACGGGAGAAGAAAGACAGGGGTACACATATGTGTATACATGTATATCTATGTGCATGCACGAATCGTTCTATATCTGTGCATATCCACATGTAACATGTTGTCACTGGACTGCTACGCTGCGCCGTTGGAAACTTGATACACGTGGTTGCCCTGGCGTGGACAGAGTCTGTGGCGCGCGGGCAGGGATGGATGGCGGGCGCATTGCCAAAGAGCTCTGGAGATCCCTGGAAACCGCTGGATGCTCCGAAGGGTCGTCGGAATTCCAAACAGATCCGAAAGCGTCCAGAACCTGAAAACTCTCAACCTCGAACCTCGAATCGGAAGATTCGAAGCCGAAGATTCGGACTCCTCTCTACATCCTGGATCCTCGAACTTCAGATATGGAGCTTCAGACGTCTGTCCCTGGTGACGTGGAAGACGAACCGAAGAATGAAGCGGGCGGAGGCGGCGGGGTGGGGGGACTGGGAAGGCGGGGGAGACGGGGGCGAGAGGAGGAGAGCAATGGCAGGATGGACGCGGAATGATGACGTTTGCTGGAGCAGCTGCGCGCGGGAGGTGGCAAAGGCGCTGGGCGCGAGTACGGGTCGTCAGCCCGGCAATCGGCGGCAACGAGTCTCCATCCTGTTGCGGATGTGTGCGCACGTGCGCATCCGTGCGTGGGTGTGCGCGCGCGCGCGTGTGTGCGTGTGTGTGTGTGTGTGTGTGTGTGTGTGTGTGTGTGTGTGCGTGTGCGTGTCTGCGTGTGTGCCTCCTCGCGCGGGGTTGTGGGCGTGAGTGCGTGCGCGCGCGCGTGGCTGTGCGTGCGCTCGGGCGCCAGGCGCTGGTCTTAGGGCCGGCCGAGGCGAGACGATCTCGGCTTGGAGGCGGCCAGGGTGCCTGAGCTGGGAGACTTGGTCGAGAAGGGGAGGTGAAGGCACATCCGCTGAAAATCTGTTTTCACCCCGGATCCGTCTTGGACGGCCCCGGAGCCCGAACACGGCCCCCACAGGCCAACAGAAACAAACGACCTTCCCAAGCGCAGCGCCTCGAACCTCGCTGCCCGTCCTGCTCGCCGGGTCCAGGGCAGGGCCTCTTCAGAACCCCAGCCGGCTCCAAATCCGCCGACCCTGTCGGCGTGTGTGAGGGGCTTCTCCGTTCGACTCGTCGTCTCCGTCGTCTCCGTTCTCCCCCTCCCAGGGCTCTCCTCCTCAAGCGCGCTATCCAAAGCGAAATTAAACGACGTCGTAGTGGAGTCGAAGGGAAGCCCCTTCCCTTTGATCCCTTCCCCGCAGGGGGGGGGGAGGGGGGGGGGGCCCGGGGCAGATACGACGCCCGCCGGGGCGCACTTTCCTCGAGCGGGCACGCACGGGATGCACTTCCTCCTCCTCCTGGTCCTCCTCCTCCTCCTCCTCCTTTCCTCCTCCTCCTCCTCCTCCTCCTGCTCCTCTCCTCCTCCTCCTCCTCCTCCTCCTCCTCCTCCTCCTCCTCCTCCTCCTCCTCCTCCTCCTCCCGCAGAGGCGTCCCGGGAGCGGGCCCCGAGTCAAAATACCACCCCCCTAGGGCGCATTTTCCTCGAGCGGGCACGCCCGAGATGCACTTCTTCCTCTTCCGGGAGCACGTCCCAAGTCAGAATATCACACTCCCGGGGCGCACTTTCTTCGAGCGGGCACACAAAGGATGCACTTCCTCCTCCTCCTCCTCCTCCTCCTCCTCCTCCTCCTCCTCCTCCTCTCCTCCTCCTCCTCCTCCTCCTCCTCCTCCTCCTCCTCCTCCTCCTCCTCCTCCTCCTCCTCCTCCTCCTCCTCCTCCTCCTCCTCCTCCTCCTCCTCCTCCTCCTCCTCCTCCTCCTCCTCCTCCTCCGCTTCCTCCCCCCACTCCTAGCCCTTTCGATCAGGGTCGGCGGCACCGGCCGTCAGGCCTCTCCAATCTCAGCAACCATGGCTTGCAGAAGTCTGGGCAGCGCTGCCGGCGGCGCGCGTCCGCGACGCGGCTCTCCGAGGCGCCGCGCGCGGCGGGCCGCCTGCGCACTGGGCCCGACGCCTCGTCGGCGTCGGCGTCCGCCGTCGGGTACGCCCACGGGGCTCCAGGGCTCATCGTGTCGAGGGTGACCTGCGCCTTGTCCCAGAAGCCATGGAGGCGCTCTCCAGGCGATGCGCCAGCGCGTGTGGCGTTGCCAACGGCACCCAGCTTGGAACGCCTTGGCACGCCAAAAAACGGCACTGCAGGGCACGGCACTGGGGCAGAGCGCCTTGCGGCACTCTAACCCGCAGCGCGACACCAGACTGTAAGGCACGTGTCTGCGCGCGAAATGCCACCGCACGGCGCCGCGCCGCAGCGCGCAGTGCGGCACTCCACGACACCCCGCAACGCGGCACCGCGACCAGGGGCACGACGGAGTACGGCAAGGCGCGACACGGCATCGGCGGCAATTGCCCATGGAACCGCTTGTTGGCAAAGCACCGTCCGAGAGCGCTTTCTGAGCATGTGCAAGAATCCCCACGTCGCACCGCGCGGCGTCCCGCCCGCGTGGTCTGATAAAGAAGCTCAAGGGAGGAGCCTTTCGGAGCAGGTGCACCAGAGAAGCGCCGACATACTGGAGCCGTGCTGGCAGCGGTGTGCAGGGAGGATGGAGGAAGAGGACCTGGAAGGATTCAGAATGGGAGTTTGCGCGGGCTTGGCCATGCGAGCGTGGGAAGAGCTAGGAGAAGGCTGAGGTCATCAGCGGGGTGGGGATGTCTGAAGACACCAGACGTGCGAGTCGCACACCATCTGGGGGCTTCTAGAAGGCCCGAACGCGCGAGTGGTAGAATCTGTGTGCTTTGAAAGGCGCCACTCTTCGGTAGGAGTGTTGTGGAGACACTAGGAGACGACCCCAGAGACTCTAGTGGGCTCTGGTGTAACTCGCGGGGCGCCTCTAGAGGGAGGGGTCTCTCGAGGGGGCCTCTAGAGGGGTACTCTAAAGGGCGGACAGAGCGATTCTATAGAGGGAGGATGCGCATTCCTAGAGGGTGCCTTCAGAAGGTTCATTTTCCAATCTGCATCGTCAAAAGACGTAGGGAGAGAGAGGAAGAGAGAGGGAAATCCGCCGGCCCCCTTGTGGGGCCACCAGGCTGCGAGGCACGGGTTCGCAGTTTCCAGTACCAGTTGTAGCTTGTAGTTTCCAGTGTTGCAGTTCTGCTTCTTGCTGGTTGCTGTAACTAGTTGACTTCTTGCTGGTTACTGTAACTAGTTGATTGACCGCGCGAGGGGGGGGGAGGCCCAGACGGGATTTTTAGCACCTCCTGGGCGCGTTGTCTGAATTGCTGGGGGGGCTCGAAATCGACACCCCTCACGCAGATCCGCGGGGTCAGGGTCCAAAAACACAAGGGATTTGCCACATGTCTGAAATTCGGTGCCACCCCTCACGCAGATCCGCGGGGTCAGGGTCCAAAAACACAGGGGATTTGCTACATTTCTCAAAATTCGGTGCCACCCCTCACGCAGATCCGCGGGGTCAGGGTCCAAAAACACAGGGGATTTGCCACATTTCTGAAATTCGGTGCCACCCCTCACGCAGATCCGCGGGGTCAGGGTCCAAAAACACAGGGGATTTGCCACATTTCTGAAATTCGGTGCCACCCCTCACGCAGATCCGCGGGGTCAGGGTCCAAAAACACATGGGATTTGCCACATTTCTGAAATTCGGTGCCACCCCTCACGCAGATCCGCGGGGTCAGGGTCCAAAAACACAAGGGATTTGCCACATTTCTCAAAATTCGGTGCCACCCCTCACGCACATCCATCGCAAGGCGTGGTAACCCAAACTGCGAGTACTCCCTCGGCCCTTTAATCCCAAGGTGTGGTAACCAAGCTCGTAAACCATACACGTCTTACCAATCGCCCTGTGTGGTAACCCCTCTTGTGATCAGTTGGTTTTGCCGATTGCGAATCGGCCTCGCATGAAGTTCCGATACTGCTGCACGACAGCGCCAAAGCCTCATGACTTAGCTCTTCCATGGCCCATTATCCGAGAGAGGGGGCCGGCGGCAGGGGGCGAAGCCCTTACGGAATAACAAACAAAAAGAGACATGGAGAGCGAAATGCATTCCTCTCCCCCCCGGCACCCTGCGTGCTCTGACATGAACCTCGTCCCGCCCATCCCTTACCATGGAGTTGACTCCCTGTCGAAGAAAACATGGGACCATGTAGACGCCAAAGAAACACTGCACTTTTGCTGACTCGGGAGTGCGTCCACCGCCGCGTTGGGTGTACGTTCCGTTGGTCGGAAGCTTCATGTGAATTCTGAGACGTGGCAAACGCTGAAGAGGAAACGCGCCCTTCGCTGGTACAATCGTACGGCCAACGCTGCGGCGGGAGCGTCGGCCTGTTGGACGGATGCGCATGGAAATATCTACATGGGGCAAGCGCTGCAGAAGAAGCTACGTATTTCCTGATCCAGGAGTACGGCCAGCGCTGCGGCTAGAGCGCTGTTCCATTGGACAGGAACTCGACGGGAACCCTGGAACGTGGCAGACGCCTCAGCGGGGACACCACTTCCGCTGATGGAGGGGTTCGGCCAGCGCTGCGGCGAGAGCGTCGTTCCGTTGGGCTGGAGCTCTGCGGAAATCCTGGAACGTGGCAGACGCTCCAGCGGGAACACCACGTTTTTCTGATGCAGGGGTACGGCCAGCGCTTCGAAGATAGCGCCTTTGAACTGCACGGAAGCTATACAGTTCCCAACTGATGAGGGACCGAGGCATTTCAGATGAGAAATGCAAAAACATATCGAACATTACATTTGGGCAATCCTGTGCGTGAACATAAGATACGGGATCGACAGAGGCAAGTCCGCCACATCCCCCCCCGCCGGGGGTGAAAACCTGTAGCCGTGTGCGTGTGCGCGCGCGTGTGTGTGTGTGTGTGTGTGTGTGTGTGTGTGTGTGTGTGTGTGTGTGTGTGAGTGTCCGTGTGTGTGTGCGTGTGTGTGTGTGTGTGTGTGTGTGTGCGCGTGCGTGTGTGTGTGTGTGCGTGTGTGTGTGTGTGTGTGAGTGTGTGTGTGTGTGTGCGTTTGTGTGTGTGCGTGTGTGTGACATTTAGCTGTCCACCTCTGCCTCTCCCCCTCGCCTTCGGTCTAAATGCCATTCATGGGTGGGGGGGGCGCAGGGGGACAGATGGTACGAGCTCGTCAACGCACCTCATGGGGCCCTCGGAGTCTTCAGACCCACAGTGCGTGGCCACCAAGATGCCCAAGATGCCTTAAGGTATGGCTCCAGAAGGGCCCCGGAAGCATCAAGAACAGCCCAAGGCGGCCCGAAGACGACCCAAGACGCCACCAGAGGACCCCGAAGAGGGACCTCGGGAGGCAAAGTCATTGGGCTTTTCATGCTTTGATGCGATTTTCGGGGTCTTCCCATCTCGGGCTTCTGTGTTCGTCGGGGCCGCCGCCGCCACCGCCGCCGCCGTCGTCGTCGTTGTCGTCGCCGTCGTCGTTGCCGTCGTCGTCGTCGTCGTCGTCGTCGTCGTCGTCGTCGTCGTCGTCGTCGCCGTCGGTTCGTCGTGATCGTCGTCGTCGCTATCGTCGACGGCCCGAAAGGCTCCCAGACCTGCGCAAGACGGCCTCCAAGAGGGCCAGGAGACGGCCCAAGAGGCTCCCAAGACCAGGAGGCCTCAGGAGGGACCCAATGAGAGGGCCAAGAGGGAGAACTCGCAGAGGACGAATCAGCAACAACGACACGCAAGCAGCATGACGCGAAGCGGCGCACAGCACGTATGACGTCGGGCGTCGGCGGGATGGCGTAAGTCTTTTGAATGCGTGCAGTGCCATGGGAGGGAGGATAGAGGTACGCATAGTGTTATTGTGTGTGCGATTGTGTATTTGCATATCTATATGTGGAGGTGCACACTTACATATATAGTGAGACAGACAGACAGGTAGATAGAGAGCGAAAGAGACAGATTGATTGAGAGAGAGAGGGAGAACAACAGAGAGAGAGAGAGAGAAACACATTCCCACCATCCCGTCAACCCTGACTGTTTCCCTGCTTGTCCTCTACCTTCTGCCATCGACACCTCACTTTTCCCGTTTGCTCCCCGAGGGAGAAAAAGAGAGAGAGAGAGGGGTACACATATACATATATAGGGAGAGAGGGAGGAGAAAGAGATAGAGAGAGAGAGAGAGAAAGAGAGAGAGAGAGAGAGAACAACAAAACAGAGGAAAGAGAGACAGGCAGAGAGAGAGAGAGAGAGCTATCTATATATACATATATATATACATATATAGAAAGAGGAGAGGGACAGAGAGATAAAGAGAGAGAGAGGGAGAGAGAATATGGAGAGAGAGAGAGAGAGGGAGAGAGAGGGAGAGAAAGAGAGAGAGAGAGAGGGAGAGTGAGAGAAAGAGAGAGAGAGAGAGAACAACAGAGAGAGAGAAGGAGAGAGAGACAACGGGACAACTTCCCCGCCAATCTCGCCTGCCGTGTCTATTCCCCTCGCGTCCTCCAACCTCTTCGCGGGCGGTGAACATATCCGCATCCGCGGCCGCGCTGCCGCGACCCCCACCGACCAGGGCGGCGTGCTGCGGATCCCACGCGTGCAGCGTTCCCATGGCATCGCGCCTCGACGTCCAGACCGCAGTGGCAGGGACGTGGACGCGCTCGTCGCTCGCTCCGCTGGCCCACCCCTTCCCCCTCGTGCCTTTCACGAGCGAGGCTCGGGGAACCGCGAGCGGGGACAACTGCCAACAAGGAGAGAGATGCTCGGGCCGCTGACTTTTCATCTGACAACGCATCCGCTCGCGATGACTAGAATAAGAAACACGAGCATGAACAGAAAGTTTCGGAGCTCCGCATGGATTCTTTTGGATCGGCGGTCCGACGCCGTCCCTTGCGCCCCCCGCGCGCCAAGAATAGGGGTTCAACACCGATCCACGCAATCCGCGCGGACCTCCGGAAATTTCTCTTTCTACAATCCGTTCTTACTCGAATGTCCTCATCTGCGGGAACCTGATCACCCGTAGATGCCCCCCTCCACATTCCAGAGCAGCCCAGACTCGAATCGATGAGTCGGATCCGCGATCGAAATGAATCGGATCGGAGAAAATCGGCAGCCGAGTCGGGAGAAGTCAGATCGGTGAAAATCGGCAGGCTCGCAAGGCCTCCATGGAGAAATCGGAAATCCAAATCGGAATCCCAAGTTGAATCGAATCGGAAGCGGAAGCCATCGAAGTCGAATCGAATCGCATCGGAGGAATCGAAATGGGCCCTGGTAGATGCCCCGCTCCGCATTCCCCCCTGCAACGTAAACTTGTGGAGCATCCTCGCAAATCTGCGACGGCCGGCATGGACCAAGGTCGGCATTGACAAAGTCCCGCGACATCTTGGTCATGGTCTCCATGTTTCTTCAACTGCACGCAAGAGTGACCCTGGGTAAGAGTGACCTTTGGTGCGCGGCTTTTTCGGGGCCGAAGGGGGACCAAAGACAAATGCGCAAGACGCTACCACCGCATCGCGTTCGGCGATCGGAGGACCCCATTGGTCCCGCACCAAAGGTCACTCCGGCGAAAGGTCACTTTATGTCTAATCGATTTCTTCCCTCGACTAAGACGAAGCCAAGACGAAGAGAAAATCGGGTGAGGATAAATCGAGCACCTCTGAGATCCGGCAACTCTGGGGGATTTCTAGGGCGCCGCGGCCTTCTCAAAGAACGTTCCAGAACACTCTGGAACGGATCCATCCTCGTCCTAGCCCCGTCCAGCCAACCCTCGACGCCTCCCCCTTCCACCGCGCCCGCGCCGTGGACCTCGAGCGGGACCTGCGCGACCCAGATCGGCTGCTGGGGCAATGGCCAGCCTCACCGCGCCGGCCGCCGGGCCCCGTCGGCCCCCTCGCCCATCGCGGGGGCACTGCAAGGCCTTGATGCACCTCAACGCAAAGGGCCTTTCAGATTCACCACCGCATTGGGAAACTCATGATTTCTTCTGCGGACTTATTGACGGATTGGTACCCCAACAATGCTGGGAAAATAATTCCGCAGCGGCCACCGCTGATGCTGAGGATCCTTGGTGGTGATGCTGATCACGACGGTGATGATGATGAGGATGATGATGATGACGCCGATGATGATGACGTTGACGATGATGATGACGATGATGACGATGACGATGACGATGATGATGATGGTGGTGGTGGTGATGCTGATGATGATGCTGATGATGATGCTGATGCTGATGCTGATGATAATGATGATGATGATGATGATGATGATGCTGATGATGATGATGATGATGATGATGATGATGATGGTGATGGTGATGATGATGCTGATGCTGATGCTGATGCTGATGCTGATGCTGATGCTGATGATGATGATGTTGATGATGATGATGCTGATGCTGATGCTGATGATGATGCTGATGATGATGATGATGATGATGATGATGATGATGATGATGATGATGATGATGATGGGGGGAAGGACGAGGGGATTTGCTAGCCGAGAGCTGGGGGGAGGGTCTGGGGCAGCATGAAAGACCTTCTGGGACTACCCCTTTCTCCCTTCCTCAAGCGTCTCTTCTCAGATGCCAGAACTCCTTGTGTCGCATTGGTGCGGTCGACGTGTCACTCTGGACCTTACTTCCGCTGGCATGTCGCCCCTACTCCACTTACAGAATTAAGAACGTATTCAGCCTGAACTCCGCGATGCTAACCCCGGACGGGTCCCCGCATGTCGACCCCCCGGCTGGATGGTGCACTTCGCCCGGCAACCCCTGACGTATCGGGCACGTTGGTCCACGCCTGGACGTCCAACCCAGCCGGCTCGTGGACCAAACGCGCAGAGACTGAACAGCTGAGAGGGCAGAGGGGAGGGGACTGCTTGGGACAAAGAGCGGCCACCTCCTTGGACCGATGGCGGGGCCTCATGACAAACAGCGTGACGAGAAAAGATCGGAAGTACCGGTGACGAGCTTCACGAACCGACCGTCTAAACGGTCTGGCTACCCCGGCTATGCATAGAGGCCAAAAAGGGGCAAGCGGGCCCGGCGTGAACTCATGGGGTCTTTATCCACGTGGTGATCGATATCGTCCTCCGCCGCCCTCTGCACGTGTGGCTACCAGGGGCGCAGGTCTGCCAGCCCAGAGCACTCTCAGGGGTACGTTGAGCTGCGGCCCTCCTCCGACCCACAAACGCCCACACATAGACCGCTCTGGGGCCATGCTTTGGGGTGGCAGCTGATCCCGTACCTCAGCCGTTCCAGTTCCGTATTCCACAGCCAACCAGCCATCATTTGGCACGAGCGCCCACGATGCCGAGAGCTGGTCTCACGACACAGCGCTGAAGGCTCCAGTGCCCGGGCTGGTCCTCGCGGGCGGGCCTTGGATGGTGCTCTGCTGGCGGAGCGATCGGCACGTCCCCGCAAACTCCACCAACACGGAACGGAGGGAGGCGGATTGACGCAGACTCGGATTCTTCTCACCGCAACGCCTGCCATCGCTCGGACGTCCATTCCCCGTACATTCCCCTCCCCCCCCCCCGACAAGTTGGGGTCGCTAAATTTCAAAAGCAAGCCTCCCGACCCGTTCACCCTGCATACCGTGCCGCCAGATCCCCAAATTCCCCGAATATCCCCGAGCGTCCCGACTCGCGCCACTCTGCAGACCGCGGCCGCCAGATCCTCAAGCCCCCGAGTGTCCCCGAAAGTCCCGCCTCGCGCCACTCTGCAGACCCACCGTGGCCTCCAGATCCCCAAGTCCCCCGAGTGTCCCCGAGAGTCCCGCCACGCGCCACGCTGCAAACCGCGGCCGCCAGATCCTTAGGTCCCCCGAAGGTCCCAGAGAGTGCCGCCTCGCGCCACTCCGAATACAGCGGCCGCCAGATTCCCAGATCCCCCGAATGTCCCGAGTGTCGCGCCTCGCGCCGACAAATCATAACATGACAGAGCGCTCGAATTAAATAGCAGAACGTAGAACAGCACACCATCTTAAGCTAGGACAGGTCATACCACCACATCAAGTACCATAACACATATGAGCGCAACATACCCTATCACGACATAATCCGACCAGCCCTCTGGGCGCAGGTGGTCTAGAGCGTTTCCTTTTCCAGCACCCCTCCTTTCCCTGCTTGGGAAGTTTACCTCCCTCCCCCCTCCCTGGGTCTGGACGGGCTCCCCCGCGAGGGGCTAGAGCGTCCAAGATGGCCCAAAATAGCTTCAAGAGGGCTTTAGTAGCCCAATATGGCCTCCAAGATCGCCCAATATACCTCAAGACGGCTAAATATAGCATCCAACACGCATCCAAGAGGCCTCAAGACGGCCCACGACGGTTTCAAGTGCCCTCCGAGCCCTCCAAGGACCCCCCCAAGAGGCCAACATGGGTTCAACACCTTCGGGAAATCAATGTGCTTTGCCTTTTCGCTTGTTCGCTTCCTATGGGCTCTTGAGGCGTCAAGATGGCCCCAAAATGGCCCAACATAGCCCCAAGAGAGGCCCAAGAGGGCCCCAAGAGGGCACAAGAGCGCCCCAAGAGCGGACCAAGAGGGCCCCAAGACGCCCCTTTTGGGCCTCCGAGGGGGGGCCTACATTTACTGCCCCCCTCTTTTTGAGAAAAGGGGTCCTAGACGGCCCCAAGAGGGCCTCCCAGACTCCCCACAAGAGCCCCAAGAGAGCCCCAAGACTCACCAAACGAGCTCCAAAAAGACTGAAGGGAGCCCCAAGAGAGCCCCAAGAGAGCCCCACGGGGAGCCCTGGAGAGCCCGTAAGATGGCCCCAAGAGTTCCCCCCAAACCCCCAAACCTCTAGCAAGAACCTCTCGGGCCCTCATAGAATAGAACATCATATTCTACGACGGACTCCTCGCGCCGCGTTTCCTCGCGCCGCGTTTCCTGCTCCTCCTCCTCCTCATTCCCTTCCTCCTGTTATGTTTTTCCCCCTCCTCCTCCTCCTCCTCCTCCTCCTCCTCCTCCTCCTCCTCCTCCTCCTCCTCCTCCTCCTCCTCCTCCTCCTCCCACTCCTCCTCTAACCCCCAAGATGGCCCCAGGCATCACCAGCACCAGCAGCACCACTTGCTCCAAGATGGTTCCAAGAGGGCAACAGACCACCAAAAGCAGCAACACCAGCAGCGTCACCACCACCGCCAACGCCACCATCACCATCACCAGCAGCCGCACGCGAGTTTAAGATAAACTTCAGTGCGGGGCCAAATATCAAGGATGCACGTGGGGATGCGACTCTCAACTGTGCGACAAGGGCGACGAATGATAGAGGCAGCCACCTGCGCCAGAGACGCTTACCACAGGGAACACCCCGGCGTATCTTGCACTGGTTTCCATCTTAAACTTCGTTGCGGGGAGCTAAGTGTGATCCTTGTTTATCATGGCCCAGGGTGGATACAACCACCTGCGCTAGAGACATTACGGGGGGCACCACGCCGTATCTTGTACTGATTTCCATCTTAGACTTCAATGCGGGAAGCTAGTTGTGATCCTTGTTTTTCTGAAGACAGCCGCGCAAATGCATGCTTCCAGCCGTTCCTGATTTACCAACTCCCCTGCTGATCGTTTCTGGATGGGCTGGTGGGGATTATTGGTCGCGAGCGCATACGGAAGGGCCGCGCGCCGTCCAGAGCTACAGTTAACAAGCCGGAGCCAACATTGCACCGAGGGAGAGGAGGAGAGACACACGAGAGAAAGAGAACAAGACTGGTGGGGATACGCGAAACGTTCAGAATATACCGTAACACAACACACCATGACAGACAAGTGCATACCATAGCACAGCATCTCATCACACAACCTATATCAAGACACACCAAACAAACCATACGATGCCAACGCAGAACTGAACATACCAACACAGGACATACCACAACCTCACAAACCATGATACATCATATCAAAACGCTACGCGTCACAACAACGCATGCTATAAAAGACAAAACAACCCATACCATAACAGAACAAACGATAACATAACATTACATAACATACCATACTGTACCGTGAACTATCACGCCATAACACTACACAACATGTATAACATGACATATCGCACCGCTGCGCACATGAAAAACCGTACCATGACAGAGCGCGACATACGATGTTACATAACACCATACACCATACACTAGCACATCCTGTATCACACATAACAAGGCACGCAACCACACCTCCTAAAAATATCACACTCGGGCATCCCATACCGTACCATGACATACCATATCAAACCATAACACACCATGGCCAGACATACGGGATAGCCAATACCATAACAGAACATAACGTACCATAACATGGCATAACCTACCATGCCTTACTGTTAACGTGCACACCACAATCTTACACAACATCACATAAAGCATACTATGACGTATAGCATCGTAGCACACACGACGAATCATTACATGGCAGAGCGCGACATACTATTCTACAACATAACAAACCATAGCAGCGCATGCCACCATACACTATGACATACACAATGATACCCAACTAACAACAACACCACACCTCATAAGATAACATGCTCGAACTTGCCATACCATACCATGGCATGACATATCAACACATAACACACCATGGCAGAACACATTACACCGTATCACAACATCAACGCACATAGCATTCCGTACAATGACAAACCATACCATGACAGAACTCAGACCATTGCATCCGTCCAATGACAAACTATACAATGACAAACCATACCATACAAGCCATAGCATCCGTCCAATGACAAACCATATCATAACTTACAATACGATTTCCAAACACCACAAAGTAACAACGCACAACATGTCACAGCCTGTCAGAACAGGGCACGAGAAGGACACATCATAACAAAGCATGCAACAACATTATAGAACATACAACGCATAAAACAAACCAAAACAATATTACCAGACAAGACCCGGCACACCAGACATTAGCGTAACAGAACGGAGAATCTTCTTCCACACGATGACATAACACATCATAGCATAACACAAGTTCACGACGTTTCCTGACATGACAAAGCAAACCATGACGAGTCTTGGCGCAACATATTAAAACAGAGCAGGGCGTAAGAGCTAATCAAATACCATGTCTTGACAGCAAAGAGCATGACATAACGCATCGTCAAACACAACACAAAACAACGCAACGCCGACCATGCTATAGCTGAACATAATAGGGTATATCACCAACTATCATAACATAACGTACCCGAACTGTTGTACAAGTATGACCACGGCGGCAACGAATGTACTCAAGCATCGCAGATTTCACCAGATTGCAGACGATAGCTGATCATAACAAAATGTAAATAACGAAGAAGTGATCACAACGTAGCCAGCATACAAGAGCCCAAGCCTTTACTACTACTGCTACTCATACGGCAACGAGATTGACATAGCACCATCTACTACACCTTCATTGAATATGTATGTCGTATTCTGTTACCCCACGATGCCACAACAAACAAAACACATACTGTCGAACAGTATTTCAAAACATATTCGAAGAAGGAACACCATGACATAATACACCGCACTGGAAAACGTTGTATTATTCTGGGCCCGTAACGTCTGTTACGGGGGGGGGCCGGGGGGGGGATAACGGTAACGATTGGGTGGGGGCGGGGGGGGGGGGCATGCGTGCACCGCAACGCCTGTGCACGGCCCCTGTGCACGCCGCAGCGCCTGCGCACACCACAGCAGCCGCGTGCAACACAAGGCCGGTGCACACCACGGTGCCTGCGTCTGCAGACTGTGACCGCCAGATCCCAGGGCCCACGGGTGTCCCCGAGAGTCCAGCCTCGCGCCACTCTGCAAACCGCGGTCGCCAGATCCTTAGGTCCTCCGAATGTCCCAGAGAGTCCCGCCTCGCGCCACTGTGCAAACCGGGGCCTCCAGATCCCCAGGGCCCACAAGTGTCCCCGAGTCCAGCGTCGCGCCACTCTGCAGACCGCGGTGCCCAGATCCCCAGGTCCCCCGAGTGTCCCAAAGGGTCCCGCCTCGCGCCACTCTGCATACCGCGGTTGGCAGATCCCTAGGTCCTCCGAGTGTCCCCGATAGTCCCGCTTCGCGAGATACCGCGGCCGCCGCCACCAGATCCCCAAATCCCCCGTCCCCGAGTGTCGCGCCTCGCGCCGACAAATCATAAACATGACAAAGCGGTATTATACACGATCCTGGCGAAGGACCCAACCTATGCAATTGAAAATACCGCAGTTGTCGTGACTTCCTTCGGTGGCGCTCCCTAACCTTATGCGAACGCAGCCGCTGGGGCCTTCGGTGGAGCTCCCAATGTGGCCACGAAGCGTATGAGGGATGTGCCGAAATCGGGTTGGAACCGCATGCGAACGCAGCCGCTGGGGCCTTCGGTGGAGCTCCCTATGGGGCCACGAAGCGTGTGAGGGGTGTGCCGCCATGGGGGTGGAACCGCATGCAAACGCAGCCACTGAGGCCTCCGGGGGAGCTCCCAATGGGGCCACGACGCGTGCGAGGGTGTACCGAAATTGGGGTGGGACCGCATTCGAACGTAGCCTCTGGGGCCTCCGGGGGGGCTCCCAATGGGGCCACGACGCGTGTGAGGGGTGTGCCGACATGGGGGTTGAACCGCATGCGAACGCAGCCAATCGAAGTTTTTTTTTTTTTTTTTTTTTTTTTTTTTTTTTTTTTTCTCTCTCTCTCTCTCTCTCTCTCTCTTTCTTGTCCATATGTATATATATATACATATATATATATAATGCTGTGACCAATCTCGCGCAGCACGAGCTCAGGTTCTAGCAGCCGCACAGCTGGCGACCGGGACTGGCGGCAAGCGTAAGCCTAGGGGAGCCGAGCCGCAAAGGGACGAGCAAGCCAAAAGGGCCGACTGGCCGCCGCCAGGCCAAGCCCCAAAACATCACCGAGCCCGCGCCTTCGGCTGCACCTCCTCAGGCGGCAACCTGAACCTGATACTGTCGACCTTCCCAAGGCGATGCTGCTAACCACGAGCACTCTCTGGTAGCTTGCATTATTCGGACAAGCCTCTGTGCTTGCCTCCGATCACTCTCGCATAGCAATGACAGCGCGTGCAAATGCGATATCCAAAGATGGTTGTGAGAACATGCTCGCCGCTCGCCACTCCTGGAACCCATGTGCCATCACCAGCGGACAACGACGCAGCGATGGGGGCCAGAGGGGCAATCGAGGGCCACCGACCCAGACCGATCGGGCGAGCTCGAACAACGCGACGAAACAACACAACTTTGCGAGGCAACCGGACTGCTGGCCGCACCGCGAAAACTTGACAAATCGGCGGGCGCACTCTCGCCGCCGTGGGCTCCCCCCAAGGCTTCTGCAGCGGGGCTTGGACCTGAGGAACCCCGAGGGGAGAAGCGAGCCAGGCCCATCCACAAAGCCCGCGCCGCCAGCCGAACCCAAGCCATACGGGGCTTCTGCAGCGGGGCCCACGGGAGCGCGCGTGTAAGTTCCGATTGGGGCTTCTGCAGCGGGGCCTACAGGAGCCTCAGAAGCACTGGCAACATCTTTTACAACCGATGCCGAGCGCACAGACCCGCCCGAGCTCGCTCCAGAAGCTGCCGACAACAGGTAGTCGACCTTCAGTTGGGTTGTCTTGAGATCCTTGGCCTTCGGCAGCTCGGTGCTGCCGTCGCCTGTAGCCTCAACAACTGTCGCCTCCTGCTCGGCCTGCGCCAACGCGGCGAAGGTTGCCGCCGCCGCGGCCGCCGTCTCCAAGGCTGCTCTTGCAGGCCGCTTGTTCGAAGTACTGCCAGCGTACGACGGGGCATACGGCTTGGGCACGCAAGGCTTGGCCCAAAAGTGCGCTTTGATGTTGCTGCTGTACGCGGTCTTGAGACAGCGCAAACCGTGAACGCCACCATTCGGGACCTCGATGACCTCGTGAGACGTGAGAAACAACTGAATCTTGCTGGCCTGCTTCGTGGCCGCCATGGGGGTGGAACCGCAAGCGAACGCACTGGGCCCGTCGGTGGAGCTCCTCATGGGGCCACACAACTTGTGAGGGGTGTGCCGAAATGGGGGGTGGAACGGCATGCGGATGTAACCACTGGGGCCTTTGGTGGAGCCCCTATGGGGCCACGAACCATGTGGTGTGTGTGTGTGTGTGCATGTGTGTGTGTGTGTGCCAAAATCGGGGTGAAACCACATGCGAGCGCAGCCTCTGGGGTCTTCGGTGGAGCTCATGGAGCCACGAGACATGTGAGGGGTGTGCCGAAATGGGGGTTGAACCGCATGCGAACGCAGCCGCTGGGGCCTTCGGCAGAGCTCCCTATGTGGCCTCAACGCGTGTGAGGGGTGTGCCGAAATGGGGGCGAAACCGCATGCGAACGCAGCCACTAGGGCCTCCGGTGGAGCTCCCTGTGGGGCCACGAAACGTGTGATGGGGTGTGGGGCAGAGGCAGAGGCAGACAGAGGCAGGGATGGGAGGAGGGAGGAGGGGACAGAGGCAGGGATGGGAGGAGGAAGGAGGGGGAGGGGGAGGAGGAGAGGAGCGGTGTGAGGGACGCGGGGCGCTGTCTTCAAAACGAAGACCCAACACCACAGGATGGTTGGTGGAAAAACAGAACATAGAACAGCACAACAATTTAAACTATACCACGGTAACTGCCATTCCAAACTACCGACACGAACATACCATACCCTAGCCTTGCACCATATGCCGTAATATAGCACACCATGACATCGCAGAGTATATCATAACACAGCATCGCATCACATACCATTCCATAACACGACAACGTCAAGCGTACCACACGATACCAACACATGACTGACCATACCAACACAGAGCATGCCACAACCTCACATTACATGACGTAACGTTTCAAAACACAACACATCATAACAACGCATGCCAAGCAACATACTCGGATACACCATACGATGACATACCATGAACGATCACAACACACTATTACACAGCCTCACAGACCATATACCATGACCGAAAGCATCTTATCACACACGACAAACCATAACATGACAGAGCGCGACAAACTATGTTACACCATAGCAGAACATCATATAGCATGACACTGTAAACTATGAGAGACTGGACCATACCTAACGAAAGCCACCACAGCACCTTCTAAGATAACATATTCAAACTTGCCATACCATACCATGACATAGCATATCAAACTATACCACACCATGACATAATACATTCCACCATAACGCAACATGGAACAACATAACGTTCCGTACAACGACAAACCATACCATGACCGAGCGCGGCATACCATTATACAATAACGTGCCGTACTACTTCAACACACCATAACGTAACAACGCACAACATGTCACAGCCTGTCAGAACAGGGCGAGAGGACACATCATAACAACGCACGCAGCGACATTATGGAGCATACAACGCACAACACAACAGCACACAACATTACCATGAAGGACTGGGCGCACCAAAAACTAGCATAACAAAACGGAGCGTACTATTTCACACAATGGCATAACACATCATAGCATAACATCGGTTCACGTCATTTCATGCAAGTATAAAGCAGACCATGCAGGATCTCGGCGTAACATATCAATACAGCGCAGGATATAAGAGACAATTAAATACCAAATCCTGGCCGAACAAATGACAGAACGCATCATCGAGCATAACATAAATCTGATATGACACAACATAACATAATGGGGTGTATCATCAACGATCACAAAATAGCGTACCGGAACTGTAATACTAGTGTTACCACGACGGCAGCGAGTGTACTCACATATCCTAGATTTGAGGGAGTTGCAGAAGAGAGCAGACCATAACATGGTGTAAAGAACCGAGAACTGAGAACAACGTGGCCAGCATACAATAGCACAACTCTTTCACAAGTGCACGGCACGACCTTGACATACCACCATCTACCATACCTTCGTTGAAAAAGTGTGTTACAAAAGAGCAGGGGAACACATACTGTAATGATCACAGCATAACGTAGACAACATCATTGAACAACGCAGAGCAACACATAAGCTGACAGACCATATTATGTTATCTCACGGTGCCACAGAGCAGAAAACATTACATTCGAGCACCAAATCGCACTATTGGAAAAGAACATCATGACATCATACACCACACTGGAGGGCGTTTTATTTTTTCTTGGCCCGTAACGTCCGTTACGGGGGGGGGGGCGTCCGACCCGCTGTTTGTATGACTGGAACGAGGTATGTATGATCATTTTCCTACCGATTGGAACGCTATGGACCATCACTTCACTCATCATGCAATTTAGTTTTCGTTTTTCCTCACCTCCACGTTTCTCCTTTTTCTCCCGAAGTCTCTTTGTAACGACTTGGCAACAGGATTCCTTTGTGACAATCTTACACGAGGATTTTGAGTGCGGGGGACCTGCAGTGGCCTCCACAATCGAAATCCTTTGTAGCGGCCTGTCCAAAGGGATTCCTTCGGTGGCGGCCTTATGAAAAAAAGGTGTTGCTTGTGGGGGGGTCTGCACTGGCTGCACCTTGAGCCCAAGAAAGCTAAAGAGGTAGCCAGGGAGCGCCGGAACAACAACACAACATATGTCTCCACAAGGAAAAGCACGAAACAGCTAGGACAACCTGTGGCCGTCAGCATTTTTATTGTGCTGTTGATCTACAATTAAACTTGTTTTGTAACGGCCTTTACAAACGGATTCCTCGTACAAGAGGATTGCAACTGTGGAGGATCTGCATGTGCGTCCACACGTAGAATCCTTGTATAGCAGCCTGTACAAGGGATTTGTTTGTTTTTGTTGTTTTCTTTTTTTCTGGCGGTCTTACAACAAGGGTTTAGATTGTGGGGGGGCAATGGAAAATCCCACACGTGAAAACACTTTGACAAGCCACGTAATTGAATTCAATGTGCAAACCCGTACACTCCAAAACAAGCTGGCGATCCCCACAACCAAACTCAACTTGTAAATCCTCACACCTGAAATACATGTGTAACCAATGTGTACATTGATTTTGATTGTGAAGAATTTCCACAGGCGGCGCCGTGGGGCCGCGGAAGCTTACAAGGAAAAAGGAATACATAAACACAGTGAAACAGCTTGTGTTTCCACGCGGGAGAAAAAAACGGCGGGGAAAAGCTACGGAAAACGCGTGATTGATAGTAGCTTGGTTTCTTGTGCGCCAAAACGCTGGCAATCACGAAAACACAGGTTTTTCCATGTTGTCCATGTTTTCCTGTTGAGCTTCCGCGGGCCCACGGCGCCGTTTTTGGAAAATAATGACATCCCAAATCAATGTGTAAATGGATTACACATTGATTTCCTTTGATAGTTACACATTGAACTTGGTTGTGTGGATTTGCGAAGTAATTTTGTTGGTACGGGCGTTCAACTCATTTCTTTTCAACGCGCTTCTAAGTGTGATGAATCCTATTGGCGGCGCCGTGGGCCCGCGGAGGCTCACCAGGAAGACGCAAAACAACATGAAAACCATGAACAACATGTTGTTGTTTTCTTTTTTCTTTTATGCAAAAAACATGGGGACGTATGATCAACTTAAGAAGAACTAAGGCTGCTATCGTGGTAATGTGTGCAACATGTTTTTTTTGAAAAAGAAAAAAAACGACAATTACAAATTGTCCTTGACCTTTTGAGATGCTCCCCTCTTTTGCTTTGTATGAAAACATAAAAACTTGCTACTGGTTTCCGTGCGTTTCCTGTTTTCCCTGTATTCCTGGTAAGCTACCGCGGCCGCACGGCGCCGCCAATGGAAATTCATTACAATCAAAATGGATACGCGAATTGGTTACACATGGGTGTCATTTCGGGGGTTCAACACATTGAATTTGGCTGTGGACTTTCACACTGGTTTTGATTGTGCTGATTTGTCAAATGAAATTGAATTGTGTGGCGTTCCGAACTGTTTTTAAGTTAGGGAATCCTAATGGCGGTGCCGTGGGCCCGCGGAAGCTTACCAAACAAACCGAACAGAAACATGGAACACCAAACCAAAAGTGTTTACACTGGGAGCATAACACACAACTTACGCAACAAACTGTAACCACCAGCATTTTTTTATGGGTGCAACAATGGGAAACAACACAAACGACCACGTGGTTTCCTTAATTTGTTTCGCTTCTTCCGTTTCTCTTGCTTCTCCAGAAGAAAACAACTTTCTTATTTGTTTCACAATTTTTAGATGTGTGTTTTCCCATACTTTCCTGCCAATCTTCCGCGGCCCCACGGGCCGCTTCTGGAAATCCATTACAATCAAAATCGATGTGTAAATGGATCACACAGGCTTCGTTTGTGGTGATATACCAATTAAATTTGGTTGTGGGGGTTTCCAAATTGATGTTGCTTGTAGAAGTTTGCACATTTAATGTGATTGTGTGGCTTTTCAAGTTGTGACTGTAGGGAATTGGATGGATCGCCTAAAGTTGGAACCCTGTCGTAAGGCCGCCACAACAGGAGACAGGCTGCTACAACAAGCTTCTGATTGTGGAGGCAACTGCAGACCCTCCACTTTTGTAACGTCGCCATAAAAGAAATAATTGTCTCAAGGCCGCTACAAATTGTTTTACTTGTAGACCATCTGCACTACAAGAAACGCTGGCAGCCACAATTGTTCTTCAAGTGTTCCTGTTTTTCCCGGTGAATGCACAATTTTTTTCATGTGTTCTTGGCTTTCCCGGTTTTCCTGGTAAGCGTCCGCGGGCCCACGGCACCGCCACTAGGATTTCTTACAATGGAGAACACTGCGAAAAACCACGTCATCAAATTCAAACCGCAAAGTCCGCACAATCAAAATCAAACTGAAGCCCCACACAATCACATTCAAGTTGTTGAAACCCCTAAATAGACTCAATGTGTAATCCATGTACAAACCGATTTTGATTGTAATGAATTTCCACAGGCGGCTCCGTGGGGCCGCGGAAGCTCACCAGGAAAACAAGAAAAACATGAAACACAGTAGAGAGCCTTTGTTCCAAAAAGGGGAAAAACAAAACTAAGTGAAGGACAACCTGTGATTGATAGTGTTTCTTATTTGTTGCTCCAGCGAAATCGCTGTCAATCACCATTTGTCCTATGTGTTTCTGTCTTTTCCATGTGCAACCACAACCTTTTAATGTGTGTCTGGTTTTTCCTGTTTTCCGGATGAGCCTCCGCGGGCTCACGGCGCCGCCACTAAGATTCACCACATTAGAAGCAATTTGAAAAGCTATACCATCAAATTTCATGTGGATACCAGTGCACTCAAAATCAATCTGGGAATCCACACAATCGAAATCAAGGTGTAAACCGCCACACATGAAATCAAGTTGGCATCAATTTACAAGGTGATCTTTCATTGGAATGAATTTCCACAACCGGCGCCGCGGGGCCACGGAAGCGTAGCAGGAAAACAAAGAAAACATAACAAACATTAATAAACTGGTGTAAGAACATGGCATAACAGGGAAAACTAAAAACAACGCAGGGAAACGTTTGATTGTCAGTGCCTCCGTGTGTTGCTCCAACAAGTAAAGCTGACAGCCGCAATTGCTCCGTAACTTTCATTTTTCCTGGCGAACGCATAAATTATCAGAAGGTGGTTTCAAGGTTTTCCTTTTGTGAAAACAACAGTTTGTTCATGCTTGTCCTGTTGTTTCCTGTGCTCATGGTAAGCTTCCGCGGCTTCACAGCGCAGACACTGTACATTCCTTACAATCAAAATAACGTGCAACTTGATTACAAAGTGATTACATTTCCGGGATTTTGCAAATTGAATTTGATTCTGTGCATGTCCTGGAGCTGATTATGATTCCATGGGTTCTTCAAATTTTGATGGTGTGGATTCCCAAGTTGTTCTGGAGTGTACAGAAATTTCAGTGGCGGCGCCGTGGATCCGCGGGAACTTACCAGGAAAACGAGCAAACATAGGAAACACATGAAACAACTTCTGTTGTAACAAGATTTTATTGTGAACGAAAGCTACAAATATCGACGCCTTTATGGATGCAGCGAGTAATAACACTGACAATTTTATGTTTCCGGCAGCTATGCTTCAGCCTCCTGCTTGTCATGTTAAAGCATACAAAGCTGTTTCTTGTTTGTCCTGGTTTTGTTCCAAGTTTTCCTGGTAAGCTTCCGCGGCTTCACGGCGCAGTCATTGGAAATTCACTGCGCTCAAAGACAATGGGCAAATTGATTACAAACTGACTTCGTCTTTGGGGTTTTACATATTGAATGATGGTGTGGCTTTCAACGGGGAACTGATAGTACTGTTTTTCAAATCGAATTTGAATGATTGGGTGTTCGAACTGTTCTTGCTTGTGGAAAGTCCTAATGGCGCCGCCGTGGGCCCGCGGAAGCGTACCAGGAAACACAACAAAACAGGAGCGACAGGAAACAGTCGTTGTGTTCACATGAAATAAACAAGGAAAAACTGAAACAAAGCTGCGGAAAACCTGTGTGTTTCACATGGACGAATAAGAAAACCGAAAAGCAATCTGTGATTGTCAGTGATTTCTTGGCGCAGCAAAATACTTGCAATCACATGATATCCGCATTTTTTGTTTGTTATGGATTTATACTTTTCTTGTTTTGCTGTCTTGCGAAAAGCTTTGTAAGTGTTGTTCCCCACGTCCTGAGTGGGGTTCTTGTTCCCCACATCCTGAGTGGGGTTCTTGTTTCCCAGAACACCCTCTCCTTCCCACCCACCTCCCGCTCCATCGTCCATACAGCACAATATTATTCCTACCACACACACCATACCATACCATAGTTCCTACCACACATACCATACCATACCATACCATACCACACCATACGTACCATACCGTACCATATCATGCCATGGCGTACCACAGCATACCATACCATATCACACCAATGCCGCGGCGTACCATACCATACCATACCTCCAGTACCATACCATACCATACCATACCATACCATACCATACCTACCATACCATTCCATACCACTCCATACCGAAAGCCATACTACTTGCATGGTTTCGTGCCCCTCCCACCCCTCCAGGGAGGCCCCGCCTGAGCGAGGAGGGTATCGGAAAACCATACTATTTACATGGTTTCGTGCCCCTCCCGCCCCTCCAGGGAGGCCCCGCCTGAACTAGGAGGGTATCGGAAAACCATACTATTTACATGGTTTCGTGCCCCTCCCACCCCTGCAAGGAGGCCCAGCCTGAGCGAGGAGGATATCGGAAAACCATACTATTTACATTGTTGCGTGCCCCTCCCACACCTCCACTGAGGCCCCGCCTGAGCGAGGAGAGTATCCGGAAAGCCATACTATTTACATGGTTTCGTGCCCCTCCCACACCTCCAGGGAGGCCCCGCCTGAGCGAGGAGGGTATCCGAAAACCATACTATTTACATGGTTTCGTGCCCCCCCTCGCCCCTCCAGGGAGGCCCCGCCTGAGCGAGGAGGGTATCGGAAAACAATATTATTTACATGGTTTCGTGCCCCTCCCACCCCTCCAGGGAGGCCCCGCCTGAGCGAGGAGGGTATCGGAAACCATACTATTTACATGGTTTCGTGCCCCTCCCACCCTTCAGGGAGGCCCCGCCTGAGCGAGGAGGGTATCCGAAAACCATACTATTTACATGGTTTCGTGCCCCTCCCACACCCCAGGGAGGCCCCGCCTGAGCGAGGAGGGTATCGGAAAACCATACTATTTACATGGTTTCGTGCCCCTCCCACCCCTCCAGGGAGGCCCCGCCTGAGCGAGGAGGGTATCGGAAAACCATACTATTTACATGGTTTCGTGCCCCTCCCACCCCTCCAGGGAGGCCCCGCCTGAGCGAGGAGGGTATCGGAAAACCATACTATTTACATGGTTTCGTGCCCCTCCCACACCTCCAGGGAGGCCCCGCCTGAGCGAGGAGGGTATCCGAAAACCATACTATTTACATGGTTTCGTGCCCCTCCCACCCCTCCAGGGAGGCCCCGCCTGAGCGAGGAGGGTATCCATACTATTTACATGGTTTCGTGCCCCTCCCACACCTCCAGGGAGGCCCCGCCTGAGCGAGGAGGGTATCCGAAAACCATACTATTTACATGGTTTCGTGCCCCTCCCACCTCTTCAGGGAGGCCCCGCCTGAGCGAGGAGGGTATCCGAAAACCATACTATTTACATGAGTTCGTGCCCCTCCCACACCTCCAGGGAGGCCCCGCCTGAACTAGGAGGGTATCGGAAAACCATAGTATTTACATGGTTTCGTGCCCCTCCCACACCTCCAGGGAGGCACCGCCTGAGCGAGGAGGGTATCCGAAAACAATATTATTTACATGGTTTCGTGCCCCCCCCTACCCCCGCCCCTCCAGGGAGGCCCCGCCTGAGCGAGGAGGGTATCCGAAAACCATATTATTTATATTGTTTCGTGCCCCTCCCACACCTCCAGGGAGGCCCCGCCTGAGCGAGGAGGGTATCCGAAAACAATACTATTTACATGGTTTCGTGCCCCATCCCACCTCTCCACTGAGGCAAAACCATACTATTTACAGTGTTTCGTGCCCCTCCCACACCTCCAGTGAGGCCCCGCCTGAGCGAGGAGGGTATCCGAAAACCATATTATTTACAGGATTTCGTGCCCCTCCCACCTTTCCAGGGAGGCCCCGCCTGAGCGAGGAGTGTATCCGAAAACCATACTATTTACATAGTTTCGTGCCCCTCCCACCCCTGCAGGGAGGCCCCGCCTGAGCGAGGATGGTATCCGAAAACCATACTATTTACATGGTTTCGTGCCCCTCCCACCTCTCCAGGGAGGCCCCGCCTGAGCGAGGAGGGTATCCGAAAACCATAGTATTTACATTGTTCCGTGCCCTTAAATAGCATTCCGCGTGGGCTCAAGAGAAGCCCCCCCCAGCGCGTCGGCCCGAGTACAGTCAGGCTAGTAGGTTAACGCCGTGTGCACAAAACCATAATGCAGCGATACATCGTTTGGGAGATTACTGGCAATCTTTTAAACCGCATTTGGCCGATCAGTGTCTGCGTTTGAATTGTAGTTACCAGACACCTCGGCAAGTGCTTTCGTCTAGCGAACTCGTGTCGCCCACCCTCTTGTATAACCTCGACTGGACGAGGGAAATGTGACCACTCAGACCAACCTCGCGAATCGGACCTCACGAGGAAAATGAGACCACTCAAACCAACCTCCCGCTGCTGCTCCTGCTGCGGTTCCTGCTGCTGCTCTTCGCCATCATCCATTTTATCCTCTTCCTCCTCCTCCTCCTCCTCCTCCTCCTCCTCCTCCTCCTCTTCCTGGAGGGTATCGGAAAACATGCTGTTTACACGGTTTCGTGTCCCCCCTCCACTCCTCCAGAGAGGCCGCGCTTGAACGAGGAGGGTCGCGGAAAGCATTACTCTTCGCCAGGTTTCGTAGCCCTCCCCCCTTCCAGCGGGGCCCCGCCAAAGCGAGGAGGGCATCAAGAAAATGGGTCCCACGAAACCGTTAATCTCTTTATGTGGGGAGCTCCGTTAGCATATTTTTCCCAGAACGCCCTCTCCTTCCCACCCACCTCCCGCTCCATCTTCCATACCATAGTTCCTACCACACATACCATACCATACCATACCATACCATACCACACCATACGTACCATACCGTACCATACCATGGCGTACCATAGCATACCATACCATATCACACCAATGCCACACCGTACCATACCATACCATACCTCCAGTACCATACCATACCATATCATACCATACCGTACCATACCATACCTACCATACCATTCCATACCACTCCATACCGAAAACCATATTTTACATGGTTTCGTGCCCCTCCCACCCCTCCAGGGAGGCCCCGCCTGAGCGAGGAGGGTATCGGAAAACCATACTATTTACATGGTTTCGTGCCCCTCCCACCCCTCCAGGGAGGCCCCGCCTGAGCGAGGAGCGTATCGGAAAACCATACTATTTACATTGTTTCGTGCCCCTCCCACCCCTGCAGGGGGGCCCCGCCTGAGCGAGGAGGGTTTCGGACAACCATATTAAGTACATGGTTTCGTGCCCCTCCCACACCTCCACGGAGGCCCCGCCTGAGCGAGGAGGGTATCTGAAAACTATATTATTTACATGGTTTCGTGCCCCTCCCACCCCTCCAGGGAGGCCCCGCCTGAGCGAGGAGGGTTTCGGAAAACCAGATTAAGTACATGGTTTCGTACCGCTCCCACCCCTCCAAGGAGGCCCCGCCTGAACTAGGAGGGCATCGGAAAACCATATTATTTACATGGTTTCGTGCCCCTCCCGCACCTCCAGGGAGGCCCCGCCTGAGCGAGGAGGGTATCCGAAAACCATACTATGTACATGGTATCGTGCCCTCCCAGCTCTCCAGGGAGGCCCCGCCTGAGCGAGGAGGGTATCCGAAAACCATACTATTTACATGGTTTCGTGCCCCTCCCACACCTGCAGGGGGCCCCCGCCTGAGCGAGGAGCGTATCGGAAAACCATAGTATTTACATTGTTTCGTGCCCCTCCCACCCCTGCAGGGAGGCCCCGCCTGAGCGAGGATGGTATCCGAAAACCATACTATTTACATGGTTTCGTGCCCCTCCCACCCCTCCAGGGAGGCCCCGCCTGAGCGAGGAGGGTATCGGAAAACCATACTATTTACATGGTTTCGTGCCCCTCCCACCCCTCCAGGGAGGCCCCGCCTGAGCGAGGAGGGTATCGGAAAACCATACTATTTACATGGTTTCGTGCCCCTCCCACCCCTCCAGGGAGGCCCCGCCTGAGCGAGGAGGGTATCCGAAAACCATACTATTACATGGTTTCGTGCCCCTCCCACCCCTCCAGGGAGGCCCCGCCTGAGCGAGGAGGGTATCCGAAAACCATACTATTTACATGGTTTCGTGCCCCTCCCACCCCTCCAGGGTGGCCCCGCCTGAGCGAGGAGGGTATCGGAATACCATACTATTTACATGGTTTCGTGCCCCTCCCACCCCTCCAGGGAAGAAAACATACTATTTACATGGTTTCGTGCCCTCCCACGCTCTCCAGGGGGCCCGCTGAGCGAGGAGGGTTTCCGAAAACCATAACAATTAACAAATGGTTTCGTGCCCCGTCCCCACCCTCCAGGAGGCCACCGCCTGAGCGAGGAGGGTATCGGAAAACCATACTATTTAATGGTTTCGTTTCGTGCCCCTCCCACCCCTGCAGGGAGGCCCCGCCTGAGCGAGGAGGGTATCGGAAAACCATACTATTTACATGGTTTCGTGCCCCTCCCACCTCTCCAGGGAGGCCCCGCCTGAGCGAGGAGGGTATCCGAAAACCATACTATTTACCCCCCACGCGTCGGCCCGAATACAGTCAGGCTAGTAGGTTAACGCCGTGTGCTAATGCAGCGATGCATTGTTTGGGAGATTATTGGCACCTTTTAAACCGCTCTTGGCCGATCAGTGTCTGCGTTCGAATTGTAGTTACCAGACACCTCGGCAAGTGCTTTCGTCTAGCGAACTCGTGTCGCCCACCCTCTTGTATAACCTCGACTGGACGAGGGAAATGAGACCACTCAGACCAACCTCACGAATCGGACCTCACGAGGAAAATGAGACCACTCAAACCAACCTCCCGCTGCTGCTCCTGCTGCGGTTCCTGCTGCTGCTCTTCGCCATCATCCATCTTATCCTCTTCCTCCTCCTCCTCCTCCTCCTCCTCCTCCTCCTCCTCCTCCTCCTCTTCCTGGAGGGTATCGGAAAACATGCTGTTTACACGGTTTCGTGTCCCCCCTCCACTCCTCCAGAGAGGCCGCGCTTGAACGAGGAGGGTCGCGGAAATCATTACTCTTCGCCAGGTTTCGTAGCCCTCCCCCCTTCCAGCGGGGCCCCGCCAAAGCGAGGAGGGCATCAAGAAAATGGGTCCCACGAAACCGTTAATCTCTTTATGTGGGGAACTCCGTTAGCATAATTGTTCTCTTGCTTTCCTGGTAAGCATCGGCGGCCCCACTGTGTTTTCTCTCGAAGTTCATAGCCATCAGAACCAATGTGTAAATTGAATGCATATTGATTTTATGTTACGTTGAATATCTGGGGGACCTTCCTTGTCCCAAGGACGCGGCTGTCCGAAGCTATCCGAAGCTATCCGCTGCCTATTCGCGGCCCGTCCGCATATCGTCAACAACAAACGCTGAGAAGCAACTTAGCAACTCCGCCTCCTCCTCCTCGTCGTCACCGTCCTCCTCCTCGTCCTCGGCCTCGTCCTCCACCTCCTCTCCTCCTCCTGCCCCTCCTCCTCCTCATCGTCCTCGTCCGCGTCGTCGTCCTCGTTCTCCTCCTCCTCCTCCTCCTCGTCCCTCCGCCTCCTTCTCCCCCCCCTACCCGCTCCCCCCGCCCCCCGCAATTCGCGCACCTCTGCCGACCCCGTCCATCTTCATCCAAGCCCGCCCCCCTTTGTCCTCCTCGCCGGCTTGCGCTTCTTCCTGCCCCCTGCCGCCACTCGGCGCCCAGACCCCTCCGCGCCCCGCCCCCCCAGACACCCGCCGCAGCATTCGCCCAGCGACTGCGCGCGCGTCCGCGCCGGAACCGTCGCCAGCGGCGGCGAGAAATGACGCCGACAACGGCGGCGCGGGCGAGATGAGAGGGGGGGGCGGGGGGCAAAGGCGGAGAGGAGCACTCGGCAAGGAAAGAAAATAAAGATGCTGCGCGACGGCGGGGGGGCAGCACGAGAGGGGGCGGACGAGGCGGGGCAGCAGGACGGGTTGCGACGATCCCTTTGCTTTCCATATCTCTCGGCGCAACCCCTCAAGCGAGGTCGCGACAACCGCTGCGCATTTATTTCCACGTTGCCCGCGCGGCGGCTGGACGAATCAGGCGGCGCGAGCGACGCAAACCTGGCAATGCAGCGATGCGATATATGTTCCTCGAGCGGGGTTGGAGTGCAGCGTGCGCGGCGGCACTAACGCGCGACTGGCGCCAGCGAGCTCGGAGGGCAGAGCGCGGCGGCGCATATGCGGCCAGGGCGCGCGGGCGCGCGCCGCGGGCGGTGCGGGCAATCGCCGTGCATTACCACGTGCGCTCGGAGCGGGCAAAACGAACGGGACGCGCCCGAAAGCCAAAAAATGCTAGCGCTCGGACAGCCTAGCCGAACAGCTCATCAGCAAGGGCCTCCTTTTTCTTGGCCTCCGCGGCGGCGTCGTCCAGCTTCTGGCGCTTGGCCGCGGAGGCGGCGTCGTCGCCGCCACCTCCGCTGGGGCTGCCAGCCCCGCCGCCACCTCCGCTGGGGCCGCCAGCCCCGCCGCCGCCTCCGCCGGGGCCGCCAGCCCCGCCGCCTCCTCCGCCGGGGCCGCTGGCCTCGGGCGCGAACTGGTTGGGCTGGATTCTCTTCTCCCCGTTTTTCTTCGGGCCGTCTAACATGATCACTGTGAAGTCGCCGTTACTGTGCAACGTTTTAATCTTGCACACAAGCCCCTCGTACTCGCCCTTGTACTTCCGGATGTTGCAGAGCTTCCCCTTGTCGCCAACAGCCGGCTTCGGGGCGCCGCCCGCGGGCGGGGCAGGCTGTCCTGGGGCCGCTGCTGGGGGCTGGGCGGCCTGGGTCTGGGGGATTGCTGCCGGGGGCTGGGCGGCCTGGGCCAGGGGCGCGCCGGCTGGCGCCGCGGCCGCGCCTGCCGCCGCGGCGGCCGCGCCCGTCGCCGCGCCGGGCTGCTCCTCCAAAAGGGCGGGGGAGTCCTCCTTCCTCGGCGGAGTCGCCGCCTCCTCGGCGGCCGCCACGGCCGCCTTCAAGGCAGCGGCGCAGCGGAACTCCTCGATCAGCCTCGCGGCGTTCCGGGTCTCCTTGAGCCTCCACATTGCGAGCAGGGCGCGGGGCTCGCCAGCGGCCAAGTCGGTCATGTCCGGGCACTCGGGGTTCGAGAGCTGCTCGTGGGCGAAGAGGCGGCACTTCGACACAGCCATCTCCAAGAACAGAAGGTTCGCCAGGTCAGTCATGCGACGAGATTGCGCCTCCTGCGCCAGGTCTCGCAACGCCCTCCAGTGCCCGAACATCGATTTCATGCCAGGGTGCGGCAAGCTCTGCTCCACGCCGAGCCTGAAGATGTAGTCGGCGGCCGCGTGGAACTCCTGTACGCCCATCTCCCTGAGATCGGGCGCCGCGAAGGCCACCGGCTTCATCGCGAGCAATCCGCGCATTGGATCCCACTCCTCCAGCATGGCCCAGCCGCCCTTCAATCCCATGACATACTTGGCCTTCTCCGGCAGGCTGAGGGCCCCGAACAGCGTGCACGCGAAGTCGCACTCGGCGCTCTTCGGGCTGGCAGTTGTTCAGGAAGCGGCCTCGGCTTTCAGCCGCTTGGCGACATCCAACCGGTCGGCGTGCTCGCCCACCGCGTCGCCCTTGGCCGACAGCAGGCGCGCCTCGAAGCGCGCGGACTCGAACGCCGTGTACAAGGTGCTGAAGAAGAAGAGGGGCTGGTCCTTGACGTCGAGAGGGGGGTCCACGGGCGCCCACGACGACGCGTCCGCCTGCGGGGGCGGGCGGGGGGCGCGCGCACCGCCGGAAAAAGGGGCGACGATTTAGACCCGACCGGGGGGGGGCGCGAACTCGGTTGCGACGACTGGCTGCCTTTTCAAACCCGCCCAAGCCGGTTGCGACGACTGGCTGGTTTTTCCAAATCGCCGGCCCCCTAGACGTCAACTGGCGAGCCCCCCCAGCAAGCGCCCCCAAAGTGTCCCCCCTGCCCCCTCGCGCAGCGGCCAGAATCTGACGTTGCCCCCGGCCGCCTGCGCCAGGTGGAGAATCGCCTTGCCAATCGACGGGAACGCGTCGCCCGGGAGCGCGTCCAAGGCCTCCAGAAAAGGGCGGAACTCCAGGAAGGCGCCGAAGTCCTCCATCCCGAGGAGCGTCGTCATGAGAAAGTCAAGCAATTTCTGGTCGTACCTCGCCGGCGCAACCCCAGCGTCCTGCTCCGACAAATATGTCGCGAAGCGGTTCGCCCAGAAGAGAACTGTTCTCGGATGCACCTGGCCCTCTGGCGGCACGCGCTGCTTCTTCTCCGCAAACCCCTTTCGCGCCACAGCGATGGTCCGGAAGACGTCCGCCTCCTCGGCGGCGGCGCCGGGCTCCTGCGGCGGCAAGTCCGGCGCTGGCGCCGCGCCCTCCGCTGGAGCGGCGCCCGCGGCGGCTGGAGCCGCCTCCTGGGGTCCGCCCGCGGCGGCTGGGGCCGCCTCCTGAGACTCGCCTCCGTCAGCCAGCGCGGGAAGGCCCCCGCCGTCGATGGCCACCGTCCTCGAAATTGTCCCCTCCGACTTGATGTATCGGTAATCATCTCCGATGAGGTCGGTGTTCACGCCCTTCGCGAAAATCCAAACGTCGCCTGGGGAAATGCCCGCGGGGAAGTCAGCGATCGCCCTGGCGCCCCGCAGATATCGCTGGCACTCCGCGGGGGCCGCCGGCAACGCCGTGCGCCACTGCACGTAGTACTTACTGCCCAACGTGGTGCTCCTGCCGACGTCCACCTTGGCGCTCTCCAACATCCCCTTCGTAATCGTGCTCTTGTCGCAAGGCAAGAGGGCCTTCAAAACCACGTACGTTTTCAAGGCGTCCTCCGAAATCTCGAAGCCGGGGTCTCGTTTCTTCATGTTGTTCAGCGCCTTCATCGCTGCGCTGCGCGTCTCCGGGGCGATGTGCAATCCTTTCTTCTTCACAGCTACGTCCGCGGGGCTCGGCGTCCCAGCCGCCGGCATGGTGCAGTCTGCGGTGTCGGCGAGTAGCTGGTAGGGGGCCCGGCGCAGTGTGTGCGGTGCTGGTCTGTAGCTGGTAAGGGGGCCTGCCTGCCTTGAGCCAAAAGACTAAGGACAAGCATATCCTGAAGAGTGGTACTATGATATTACGCACTGGTGCCAACTACTCTTCCTCCTCCTCCTCCTCCCCCTCCTTCTCTTCCTCAGCCCTCCCTCCTCCCCTCTCCTCCCCCCTCCTCCTCCTCCGCCTCCTCCTCCTCCTTTTCCGCCTCCTCCTCCTCTGCTCCCTCCTCCTCCTGCATCCTCCTCCTCCCCCTCCTCCTCCTTTTCCTCCTGCGCCCTCCTCCTCCTCCTCCTCCTCCTCCTCTTCCTCCGCCTCTCTCCTCCTCCCTCCTCCTCCCCTCCTCCTCCTCCTCCTCCTCCTCCTCCTCTCCTCTTCCTCCTGCGCCCTCCTCCTCCTCTTCCTCGTCCACCTCCTCCGCCTCCTCCTCCTCCTGCTCCGCCTCCTCCTCTTCCGCTCCCTCCCCCCCCTCCTGCATCCTCCTCCTCCTCTTCCTTTTCCTCCTGCGCCCTCCCCCCCCTCCTCCTCCTCCTCTCCTCCTCCTCCTCCTCCTCCTCCCCTCCTCCTCCTCCTCCTCCTCCTCCTCATCATCATCATCATCATCCTCCTCTTCCTCCGCCTCCCTCCTCCTCCTCCCCTCCTCCTCCTCCCTCCTCCTGCTCCTCCTCCTCCTCCCCCTCTTCCTCCTGCGCCCTCATCCTCCTCCCCCTCCTCCTCCCTCCTCCCCCTCCTCCTCCCCCTCCTCCTCCTCCTCCTCCTCCTCTCTCCCCCCTTTCTTCCCCCCCCTGAGGCCGCGGAGGTTAAACATCCTCCTCGCCGTCCTCCCCTAATGCAAGATCTCCGGGCTCGGGCGGCACTGCTCCTCAACGGGCGCTCTCGTACCTATACGGACGCCAATGCTACGTGATATGTCGTGGCGCTCTCGTTTTGCGTGGAGGAGGGTTGGCGCAACGCGGTCCTGGGCAGCACTCTAGCACCTAGTCACCAGTCTAATCAATCTCTGCGGCGTTGGCAGTCCTCCCGCGCTTTTTGACGCCGGCTGGGACCAACCTGTACGATTTCAAATTCCTCTCGCCCTCCGCTCGCCACCATCGGCGGTGGCCCCCGGTTCTTTTCGCATTGCCCCTGCGCCCCCCCCTCGCGTGTTTCGCCCTGGCCCTCCTCCTTCCTCTCCTCCCCCGCCTCTTCTTCGTCGACCCCCTCGGACCCCTCATTGTCCCTCCGATTCGCTGCTCGTCCTCCCCACTTCGGACCCTGCCAGGCGCCCAGAATCGCGAAGCGACGCTCGTGGTAGTCACGGGCCGCAAGCACGGACCCGACGTAAAAAAACGGCCTTCGCCCGCCCCGCTTGAACCGACATCACAGCAACGTGGCGCCCATCCCGGAAGCGCTTCGCGGCGGCGGGCCTGCCCCCTGTCCCTCCGCCTCCTCCTCCGCCTCCTCCTCCTCCTCCCCCCCCCTTCCCCTGCCCCTCCTCCTCCTCCGCCTCCTCCTCCTCCTCCTCCTCCTCCCCTCTCCTCCCTCTCCCTCCTCTCCGCCCCGCCCCCCTCCTCGTCCCCATCCCCCGCCCCCTTCCCCCAGGACCTCGCGGAGGTCCCGCACGCGGCTAAGCTGAAGATTCCGCCTTCGAGCAGCGGCGAAACGCCTGGCAGGCCAGCCATCGTTGCAAGACGTCTGGTTGCGACAAGTCGGGCCCATTTTCGGCGGGCCGGCGGGGGGGTTGGGGCGGGGGGGGGGATTCTTCGAAGGAGCGGCGCGTCTTAGAAAGCCGCAGGGCGTTTCTTGGGAGCGCCCTGGGGCTCTCTCGGGAGGCGCCCCGTGTTCCAAGAAGCATCCCCCCCCCGCCCCTCGGCGCGCCGCCGACGTTTCCCGCGCCGCGCTTCGGGCGCGCGCCCAATCGTCGCAACCCCGCCCGCTCGACGTACATGCCGCGAGCCTTTGCCGTCGTAGGGCGAGGCGAACACGATGAGGGTGATCTCGCGGCTGCCACCAAACGGCAGTCCTAGGGAGGCCGCCGCTGGCGCCCACCGCTCCGGTGTAGACGCGGTGGCCCCGGCCGGGCCACTTCCCCGCCTCCTCCCAAATCTTCCGCACGGGCTCAGGGGCCGGCGTGTCCTCGTAGAACTTCGCCCCCGTGTCGCCGATGAGGGCCTCGCTGTCGCGTCCAGACATGTCGCGGCCAAGGTCCTTAATGTGGTCGTCGGCGCTCCTGTGAAATTGACCCCCCCCCGCACTTCCACGGCCTCCCGCTTCGGGATGACGCAGTAGATCTGGTCTGCGCGCAGCCCGCGGGCCGCGTTGGCCCGCTCGTGGGCCGCCAGCCTCTGTGCGTACAGCTGCTCAACCTCCTGCTGCGTGCCCTGGATGCCCAAAAGGTAGCGCGGCCGGCGGATCTCGTCTTTTCCGAGAATCATGGTGTCGTACACATCCACGGCGTCCGCCGCTGTGTCCACCAGAGGGGACGCTTCGAAAGGGCAAATCCCAGGGATGTGGACGGCGAGCTTCGCAGGACCATCCGCGTCGTTCCTCCTTCTCCTCCTCCTCCTCCTCCTCCTCCTCCTCCTCCTCCTCCTCCTCCTCCTCCTCCTCCTCCTCCTCCTCCTCCTCCTCCTCCTCCTCCTCCTCCTCCTCCTCCCTCCTCCTCCTCCTCCTCTATCTCATCCCATCCTCCTCCTCCTTCTCGTCCTCCTGCCCCCCTCCTCTCCTCCTCCTCCCCCTCCTCCCCCCTCCTCCTCCTCCTCCTCCTCCTCCTCCTCCTTCCTCCTCCCTCCTCCTCCTCTCCTCCTCCTCCTCCTCCTCCACTCCTCCTCCCCCCCGCCCGAACCCCACCGAGTGCGAGATCACGACCCCCGCCGCCCCGCGCGCACAGCCGCGGGGAACCAAAGACCCGCTGAGCAACATATCCGGCTGAGCCGTCTGCGCAATACTCTTGGGATTTCTCCTCGTCGTCATTCTGTTCGTCCTCCTCGTCCCCCTCCTCCTCCGCCTCCTCCTCCTCCCTCTCATCCTCCGCCCTCCTCCTCCTCTCCTCCTCCTCCTCCTCCTCCTCTCTCCTCCTCCTCCTCCTCCTCCCTCCTCCTCCCCTCCTCCTCCTCCTCCTCGTCCTCCTCCCCTCCTGGTCCTCCTCCTGACCCTGGTCGTCCTCCTCCTCCTTCTCCTCCTCCTCCTCCCCCTTCTCTCCCCCTCCTCCTCCTCCTCCTCCCCCTCCTGGTCCTCCTCCTCCTCCTCCTCCTCCTCCTCCTCCCCCTCCTCCTCCTCCTGTCGCCCTGCGCGCGCCCCCAGCCCGCGGCTCAAAACACGGGAGCTCGGCGCAGCGATCCACCGACCCGCTTCGAGCCGCCAGGCGCGCGAGACCTCTTCGCGCGCCCAACGCGCCCACCGGGCCGAACAGGTTGCGGCGGTTGCCTTGCTTTTCTTGGTTGCGGCGGCCGTCCTGCTTTGGAATGGGGGGGCCCCCTCGGTTGCGACGATTGCCCTGGGTTTCCAAACTGGGGGGGGAGGAGGGGGGGCTGAAGGCGAGGGC
Organism: Prorocentrum cordatum; assembly: GCA_963575745.1. Classification (NCBI taxonomy): domain Eukaryota; class Dinophyceae; order Prorocentrales; family Prorocentraceae; genus Prorocentrum; species Prorocentrum cordatum. The sequence continues at coordinate 248,687 of CAUYUJ010017394.1, read as the reverse complement.
GACGAGAGCGATTTCAAGGACGACGACGGCGAAGGATACCGACGGATGATATGTTCTGCGGCGGGCGGCCGCTGGACGCTGCGCCTGTCAGCCAAAAAGGCCAGACCACTTCTGGATCAGGCCGTCGGCCTTCGGGGAGCCAGTGCGCCCCGAAGGATGGGCTAGGGCGGCGACGCCGCGCCTCAACTGCGCCATTTGGTCAGCGATCCAACGTAGGCGGCACGGATTCTTCGTGTGGAAGCCGTGCTGCTGGATGCGCCAAACCGTCCAGGCCCGGAGCACGAGGTTCGTGATGGGGCGGGGCGAGTCTTTGTCTTCGCCATAATGGTGGCAAGTCGCGGTTTTGTGGGCCCCCTTCGTGCCCATCTCCCCAGGCTTGCGCCACCTCGGGGCAATTCTGGCCCTCGCGTCAGGCCACCCGGGGTGGTCGCTGAAAGTGAAATATCCATTGCTTTCCGTGGTCCAAGTGCGGGCGGCCGCGCGCCCGCCATCCTCGCCGTCGTCGTCGGAGCCTTTGCCGTCCTCAGCGTCGGCCTCCTCGGCGGCACCCTCGGCCTCCTGCTCCAAACTCGATTGGCAAGACTGGAGGACGGAGTCGCTGGCCTCAGCGACGTCGCCCCCGTCTTCCTCGCCCTCCTCGGCGCACTTCTTTGACTCCAGAACCGCGTCGGGCACCTCCGAAGCCTGGGCCGCGCGGAACATTGGCCCGCGGTCGTCCGTGCCAACGAACTCCAGCCGCAGCTCGTAGACCACGACGTTGTCCGCGTCGTTCGCCCACGGACGGGAGTCGAGGGCCCCCTGGGCTGGCCTGAAATCCGACCGCACGCGCTTGAGGTATAGCACGTAGCGTTGTGGGCCAAGGCGGGCCAGCGGGAGGGCCCAGCACTGCTTCAGCAAAGAGCAAGAGAACATAACGAGCCGTTGGCTTGCAGGCGCGCCCACCCTGCCGCCCAAAGCGAAAAATCCGTCGGGGCTGGCAAGCAACTTCTTCAACCATTTGAACGGAGGCGTCGCTGTTCGCACTGGCTGAAGCCTCGGCGCGGGCGGCAGCTCACTCATGGGCGTCTGCTTCTCGTTCAGGCGCCGCCTATCGGCAATGGCCGAGCGCATGAGGTCCTGCCAAGCGTCTCGGTTCTCGCTCAAGAATTGCTGCCACTCCTGATTCAGGAACGGGAGTGGGCGAGCTTGCCCGCTTTGTTTGGCGGGCTCCCGCATAGCCGCGGCCTCCCGACGGAGCCGGTCTTCGTTCTCTTCCCTGTGGCGCCGCAGCGCCTCTGGGTCGCCGCGGTGCTCGACGCGGCGCCGCGAGGCCGCCGGTTCCTCGGGCTCGCCGAGCCTCTGTCCGCGAGGGCGCGGCAAAGCCGAAGGGAGCTCCTTCGCCGCGAGGCCCGTCCAGGGCATGAACTTGTTCTTGTTGCTTGCCTTGTCGAAGGCGAAAGACTCCGCCAAATTCTTTTCCCGCTGCAAACGGTGGCGCTGCAATCTCGAATTCCGACTGCATCGGGCCGCCGATGTCATCTTGCAGGTCTCACCCTGTTTAGCTTGCTTGTGCCTCCTCTCGCCCTCCATGCTGCTCGCGGTCGCCGCTGCGACGATGCGGCGCAGCTCGTCCTGGATTGGCTCGGAAAGCAGAAACGTCTGAGCCTCGGTGAGAGACCTGCCTCGCAAGGCTTCTCTGCGCAAGGGGAACCCGTAACCCGAATCGAGCTCGGTCTCGGGGCACTGCAAGAAGCGCCCCGGCTCGGGCCCGTAGCCTGACTTGTTGTACTTACGAGTCAGTGACCATAGCCTGGTGTGGTAGCGATTGTACTGGTCGAAGCGGATTCAGACGTGCCCCAACGTCGTCAGCAGGCCCTTCAGGCAGTCCACGCGGTCCAAGACGGGATCGGCGCCGAAGGCAGGGACGATGGCGCGGAACTCTTGGACCGCGCGATCCTGGACGAATCCTCTGCCGAGCTGAACAAGTATGGGATCTTCGCCAACGCGGCCGCCGCAACCCTGCTTTCTCGACGCTAGGGACACAGCAACCAAACTCAACCGAAGACAGATCGCAATCTTTCTGAGCTGTTTGGACTCGGCCGCGCTCGCCATGTACTCGAGCACGGCGCCCAGTCGCTTCGAGTTCTGCTTCTGCGGAACCGCGGCGCCAGCCCCCACGAAGCCGCGGGGCAGCTGGAACAGCGCCCAGCGCAAGAGGCAGAACACGGACTCCGCAAACGTGAAAAACCTTGTAATCGTTGGCTTGTCGTCAACCCTCAGCAGGTGCCTCGACGGCAGGCGGTAGGCCTTGGCCTGCGCGAGCTCCACGTCGGCTCCTGCGGGGGCGGGGCGCGAGCGGGCCCCGCGGCGTCGCCCGCCCCCTCCCGAGCGACGCAACCCAGCGCCAGCAGGCGGCCCGCTTGCAAAATACGCTCGAGTCGTCGCAACCCCCTCCCTCCCAATCTGGGCCTGTCGGCGCCCCCGCCTCCCGCCCCCCTCAACAAATGAAACCCCGGCCTGCAAGAATACGCCCAAATCGTCGCAGCCGTCGCCTGCCTCCGAATCTGGGCCGTTCGCGGCGGGGGGGGTCAACTCGCCGCAAGTTTTGGCCGCCGCCCGCCCAAGCTCCCACGCGCCCGCCCCGCCGCCCCGAACAACTTCCCCCCCCAGGGGGCGCGCCGAGTCCTGGCGGGACGGCGCGCTCGAAGACGCCGAACCCCCGGTTCCACAAGGCGAGGAGCTCGTCGGGCAAGGCGGCCGCGCCGTACAACGTCTGCAGGTCCAGGTTTGCCTGGGGCACTGGCGGCGGCCCGCCGTCGGGCGCGGGCACCAGGCGCAAACGGTCCACCACCCACCTCCGAAGATTCATGTGGAATTCGGCCTGGTAGTCAGGGACCAAGTACTTGAGCAAACGCGAGCACGTCCCCAGAAGGCGGCTGGAATGCACGGGGTTGGGCAGGATCGCGCCGCAGATTGCTGCGTGCACGACCAAATTGGCGGCGTGGCTCCCGCACACCCACACCGCCAACCTGTGCTGCATACCTTTCTCCTTGCAATATTTCCGCAAGAACTCCCAAATGCGCTTGGCGGCCGCGTCGTTGGTGCCGATGCCGTCGCCGACAAGCAGGTGGACGAACCGATCCGGGGCGCGCGTGCCGTCACCTGCCGCCCCGCCCGCCTGCATGGCCTCGATGATGCGCTGGACCTGTCGAATCAGTGTCGTGGCAATGGTGGGGGCGTCTTTCCTCAGCATGGGACCCAGTTCCGAGAAAACTTCGACGCCCACGCCCCCCACACATAACTCCAAGGCGTGGCCCTGGATTTTGGAGCTCCGAGCCCTCTCCGCGCCAATGCCCAACCTGTACGCGGCATCCGGGTCTACGGAGACAGACCGCATGCGCATCAGCGCCTCGTCGTGTATATGGAACAAAATAGCGCTGCGAGAAGGCCCGCTGACCTGTCGCGCAGCTCGCGCGATCTGGTCACAATTCATCTTTTTGACCTGCTCAGCAAAGGCATCACGGACCTGGCTGATGCGGGGGTGGCTCATCTGCTTCTTCTCCACGAGCGAAAAATCCCTGAACATGTCGGACAGCACGGCGGCGGGCACGGTCGGTTTGGCCAGGGCCGCCCGGACCGTCCACAAATCGTGAATTCGACCCTGTTGCCTCGGCCCGCGCTCTGCAGCGAGTTCCCGCTCGGCTTTGCGCTTCAAGCGCATGGCCTCTTTGAGCCTCCTGCGAAGAAGTTCCAGCCTTGGGGCTTCCTCGTCAGCAGGCCTCTTCCTGTGGCACCTGGCCTTGGGCGCGTCGAAATCTTGGGCAAGCGCTTCGCGCAACTTGCCCGCCGCCTCCAATGTAGCCGACGCGCCCCGCTGCCCCCGCCGGACGGCCTCCACGAAATGCGACAACGAAGCGGCCAAATCTGCCGCTGCGGCCCTCAAGTCGGGCGCAGGTTCCGGCATAAGTACATGCAATGAAAATGGGCGCCGTGAGCTACCACGCACGCGTGACTTGAGCCAAAAAGGCACTGGGGAGTACTGAGCGGCGAGATGGAGGAAAACGGACGGGGGGAGAGGACGAGGCAAGACATATAATGAACGGGACGGGACGGGGCACGCAAAGGGGCGGAAGGGGAGGAGAGCGGGATCAGAGAAGGACGAGGGCGGGATCATGGGCGGACGGTGTGGCGAGGAAGCAGGGGCCGAGGCGGAGACAGGGAAGGAATATGGAGGGAAGAGGGATGACGGCGGCACAGGGGCCGAGGATGAGGCAAGGAGCAAGAGAGAGAGAGAGAGAGAGGGAGAGAGAGAGAGAGTGGGAGAAAACGTAACGTTCATTTAATTGAATAGCGAAGGGAAAGGAGAGCAGGAATATAATAGTAATGATATAAGGAAGATGAGGTTCAGGTTCAGGCGTTAGGGCACCAGGTCAGGGACTAGGAGCTCTAGGATAAGGAGGCGGGCAATGCGTGGATGAGGACGCGGATGTCCTCGGATAAGACGCAGATGTCTTCGGATAGGGCGCGGATGCCCAATAACGCAACATGAAGCGGGACAGAGAAGGTCCCCCAGAGATTCAAGATAATTTATTTGTGGTGATTTAGAACGTTGAATTTGATTGTGGGAATTTTCACATTGCCGGCGGTTGACAAGCCTCCCTTGAGTAAACCTCCCTTTAGTGAAAGCAACCTAGGACCGAAACCGACGGACCTGGACCCGCCAAAACGACGGCCGCGACGCCCTCTCGCGAACCGAAAACGGCCAATTCGCCAATCGACGTGTCAGGGTGAAATTGATTTAGTTTTTGGAGATCTCAGTGACAGAAATTTGCAAGATGCGACATATGCAACGAACGATACATGTGGGAAACAACAATAAAAAACATATGGTTTTAATCGCACGAACGGCGGGTCCTACGGGGGGGGGGGGCCGGGTGTGTGTGTGTGTGTGTGTGTGTGGTAGAGGTAACGATTGGGGTGGGGGCAAGGGGGGGGGCGGGGGGTCATGCGTACACCGCAACGCCTTTGCATGGCCCCTGTGCACGCTGCAGAGCCTGCGTACACCACAACATCCGCGTGAAACACAGCGCCGGTGCACTCCGCAATGCCTGCGTGCACCACAGAACCTGTGTACACCGCAGCGCCCGTGAACACCAGAGCAGCCGTGCGCAACACAGCGCCAGCGCACACCGCAGTGCCTGCGTGCACAACAGCACCTGTGTACACCGCAGCGCCCGTGTATACCAGGGCAGCCGTTCGCAACACAGCGCCAGCGCACACCGCAGGCCTGCGTGCACCACAACGCCTATGTACGCCGCAGCGCCCGTGTATACCAGAGCAGCCGTGTACACCACAGCGCCTGTATACACCACAGTGCCTGTGTGCACCACAGCGCCTGTGTACATCACAGCAGCCGTGTGTAACACAGCGCCTGTGTACACCACAGTGCGTGCGTGGTCCACAGCCCCTGCGTGCACCAGTCAGAATGGAGCTCCCGCGTGCACCACAGAGCCTGTGCACACCACATGGCACGCGCACGCTGCAACAGCCGTGTGCATCACAGAGCCGTTGCCGTATGTACCGCTGTAGCCGTGCGCGTGCACCACCTGTGTAACCCGCACGCAACGGCCGCGTGCACCAGAGCGCCGCGTGCACAGCAGTCACAGCGGCCGCGTGCATGAGAGTGCACGTGTTCACCATGCCACCGCCGGGGGGGGATCGTATCAAAACCAATATGTCAACTCTTCGTGAATATTAACTTTTGTGGCCCAGGGCACAGTCCCCCGGCTTTTGGTCGACAATGCCTGTCGATCACAAGTCATCCTCCTCTTCCTCTGTCTCCTCCTCTTCCTCATCGTCCTCCTCCTCACTACCGTCGTCGCCGTAAGCGGAAACGTCGTCATCGGAGTTGTCGGAGTCGTCGTGGGAATTGTCGGAGTCGCCGTCGGCGTGGTCGGAATCGTCGTCGGAGTCGTCGTCGGAGTCGTCATCGGAGCCGCCGGCGTCGTCGTCGTCGTCGTCGTCGTCGTCGTCGTCGTCGTCGTCGTCGTCGTCGTCGTCGTGGTCATCGGCCGACTCGTTGTCGGAGTCGGTGGGGGGAGATAGGACGACGTAGGAGGGCTCGGGACGACGTGGTGAGGAAGTGGGAGGATATGGAAGGAGGTGGGAAGACGTGGGAGGACGCAGGGAGAGGCGGGAAGACTCGGAAAGACGTGCGGGGGAGGTTAGAGTGCATGGGAGGAGGCGGGAAGACTCGGGAGGGGATGGAGGGAGGTGGGAGGAGGTGCGGGGGGGTGAGGAGGGTATCGGAGTAGGTGGGAGGAGGTAGGATGTCGTAGGAAGTCTCGGGAGAACGTGGGGAGGAGGCGGGAGGACATGGGGAGAGGTGGGAAGACGTGGGGAGGAGGTGAGAGGAGGTAGGAGGACTCGCGAAGACGTGGGAGGAAGGCGGGGAGAAAGTGGGAGGAGGTGGGAAGACTCGGGAGGGGATGAGGGGAGGTGCGAGCAGGTGCGGGGAAAGTGATGGGAGGTGGGAGTAAATGGGAGGAGGTAGGATGACGTAGGAAGACTCAGGAGAACGTGGGGAGGAGGTGTGAGGACATGGGGAGGGGTGTGAAGATGTGGGAGGACGTGGGAGACGGTAGGAGGACTCGCGAGGAAACAGGAGGAAGGCGAGGGGACGTTGCTATCTGACACCGCGTGGATCTTTCAATCTTGAACAATCTGCGCAAACGGAAGCTCTCGGCGCGATATTGAACCATGATTTCGCACCACGGGCTTGTTTCTGAGAGCCCTGGGGCCCGACATGCCCCCCCCGAGGCGCGTCGCAACCTTGAGCGCCCACGCTGGGGTCGATGCTGGACCCTGCGCCAGGAAAGCGAGTCCATCACCGATCCAAAAATCCGCGCGGACCTCCGAACATTTACGGTCATGTCGCCAGCAGCCACTTGATCCGCCACCGTGTCCCCTGGCACGTCGAGGCGTGGAAGAATAGCCTACCACTACGAGTCATACAGCGTCTTCGTGGTTGGTTCCGCAGGTGATCCCACCCCACCATGATTGCCTATATTGGCGGGGAATGGCAATGGAATGCGAAAACGCAATATAAAAAGCAAGTTGCCTCGCCCAGAATCGGCGACTCGTCTGAGGATGCCGCGCGGCGGCAACGCCAACACGATCTCCATGTGGCACTTGTGCCACCAAACCTGGCGTCGGGCATCTCTGCGTTTGTATGCCATGCGGGGGCACTTGCGCGAGGAGTTGGAGGTCTTCCCCTGCTGGAAGAAGAGGGAGAGGACGACAAGAAGCACGGGGGAGGGAAGAGGGGTAGGAGAAGGAGGAAGAGAAAGAGCGCTAGTCACCAAGAAGTGGAGAATGATGATGTTCTCAACCTACGGACCATGGGGAGAGAATGGGCTGTCCTGGACACCAGGCCATCTACTGGCACAATGATAGAGCGCTGCAGCAGCTCCGTCCCCAGCACGGCAGGTTGGGCACAGGTGCAAGTACAATGCGATGATTCACACATGGCGAGGACACTGGGCTCGAAACCCTTGGATTAGGAATGCCCAGCCAGTAAGCCGGTTGAACTCCAACGTGGACTTGCCATGGATGTCACTGCCGCCCTCATCAGAGAGGGACCCCCCCAAAGCCCGAAGCCTCCTGGGCACACTCCTAAACCAACGTCCCCGCCGTAACCATGTTGAATGAACGGACGCCTACGAAAGGGAAGGTCCGATCAAATACGAATACCGACTCGGGACGTGCCAGGTGGTGAATTCTCTTCAGAAGGAGCCGTGTGCTGCGACGGTGACAAGCATCCACAAGCAGAACGGTCCAATGAGAAACTGCAAAGCTCATGGATGAAGGGGGCTCTACATTATTGCGGATGCTCTTCATATCCTCAATGCTTCATTTGATGTTGCATGTTGTCACTCGTCGTCTCCATCACTGTCCTTGCTTTCCTGACAATACAACTTTCGCGTGCCCCCGTACTCTCAAGCGAACTCATCTTCGAACGCCCCCCCGAACCTCTGCCGATAAAGGACATGGTAAACCCGGGACGGCTTGGCTTCTGAACCCAGCCTTACTAAATTGAGGTCCCCGTTGAGATAACAAGTGGCGAGACGGCATTCGGAATATGCATCAGCAGGTGGCACCATTTCAGTCTACAACACAATATTCAGGAACTCTGGGATTCGCATTCAAGATCATAACCGTCTCTCGATGCTCTCAGACAAGAGGCACTGTGCGAGGTAGCCGAAGCAAGCCCCAATGTAACAACGCACGGTGTACGCAGCCCCCCGCAATTGCGGATGAGAGTGAGGGGCGGCGGGGTCGTCAGCAATCTGCGAGACTCTGCAGAAGCCCGCCATGGGCCCCGATCTCCTCGAAATGGTGCAAGGAGCCCGCAACAAGCGCCCATGTTTTACAAATTATACATCGAGCCCGCCGCAAGCGCCGACATTCAGTCAAAGCAAGATGGGTGAGTCGCGAGGTGATCGCCGGGTGGGTCGCGCAGTGGGTTGCAGGGCGGGTCGCGGGGTAAGTCGCAGGTGGCTAGCGGGCGAGGCCGACGACAACAGCAACAACCAAAGCAACAACACAACAACAACAGCAGCGGCAGCAACAACAGCAACAACACCACCAACTAAAACAGCAGCAGCAACAACAGCAGCAACAACAACGGCAACACAACCAACAACAACAACACCAACAACAACAACAACAACGACAACAACAACAACACCAACAACACCCCCGCCACCAATAACAACAACGCAACAACAACAACGACAATAACAACAACAACACCACCAACAACAACAACAACTCTCTTCAACGCAGAACTCCACTTCAACCATGCGCCCAACGACAATTACTACCTTTCGGCCCCAATCATTCTGATTAGCCGTCACATGTTTCCGCGAATTGTCGATACCACAAAAATCGTTACGAGGGAAGACTGGGTTCTCCTCTTGGAGACTGCCCACCACGAAGGCGACCAGGACTTCGTAAGAAATCTGGCTGGGGAGGTGCCAGTGAAGCCGCGCAGCTCAACTATGCAACTGCATGTCGGTCACCTAGAACTTGATATCGAGGTTCTTACACCCTCACATAATTTTGAAACAACCAACTTCAGTAGTGGGGCTCGGCCACCCAGAGGTTCGCTGTTTCATGTGTCGCGTCACTTTCTCCCTCCTCCGACCGCCCTTCCTCAACCTCCTCGTCTACCCTCCCCCCTCATCCTACAGAGCCTTCTCAGACAATGCACTGTCCCCCCTTGGACCGAGCTGAATGTTGCCAACTATCGCAAAGGGGTAGTTGCTGGACCCGATAGGACAGGAACTCCGCGACTGCCCGGTGAGGCGTGGAGATGCTGGAGCATGATGCAGTGGCACTCGGCCGCGTGAGTGAAAATGGGAGGCTTTCCAGATGGGCCCGTGTCCCTCGCGATGTCCCCGTATCGACATGCGATGTTCTTGTCAGCCGACCGCCTGCGCAAGTTAACCTCTGTGTTCGCAGACCTCGTGGGCGCAAGCTGGAGCTCGGCCCTCTTGCCCGCGTCTACATAAGGTGGCACGTGTCCAATAAGATCTCCTCTCCCAGCCTCTTCCTTCGCTTCCCCGTCCGCCCCTCTTCCCGCAATCCTGTCTGCGAGAGCTGCCGCGGCGAGCCAGGGCGTTTCTCCCAGGACTCGGGCATGCCGTCGACCCCCCCGCTCCTCGCGGCACGGCTGCATGAAGGCCTCGTCTTCAGGTCCCCACGGTCCCCAAAGTGCAGTCGATGCTAGGAACAAGAGACCTCCTGCAAACGAGGAGTTAAGGGCGCGTCTTCGATAAAACATATCCGCCACCGCGCTCGTAGCAACAGGCGTACATCTAGCCCTTGTACTTCCCGGCGTAATCATTGGAGCTGACTGTGATGAGGGCATTGGATAAGGAACCATTGGAGTTTTAGGGTCTGGAAGCTGGGGAACTCTGGTCGTGGAGTGGCCACGGATATGACCGCCGCTCGTATTAGATAAGAAACCCTTGAGGGTCTTCAACGTCCTGGGCACATTCCTTCCCGATTGTTTCTGCCAAGGGCACCCCGCACAAGAGCTAATCTATATCCGCCCTCCGCCCGCCACTCCAACTTTGCTCGTCAACTTTACCGTGCCACCGTCGCTCTGTCCTTTCATCCTCACCATCATCCTCACTACTTATCCCTCGCACTCGAATCGTCACCCTGATCCTCACTCTCGTCCTCACCACCCTAATGTCCATCCTACCTCCATCCTTACCACTGCCGTGTTCACTCTCTTTCTCACCCTCGCTCTTGCCCGACTGATCATCCCCACCCTCATCGGAACACCGTCAAAAAGTGCATCTCTGTCTCTCGAGGAGGTCTCCCAGAGGGGATTTCTAAGCGAGCACCCGTTCTGCACTGCAGCAGCCAGGTTGGAGTGGACCTCCCACCATCCTGAAGGTTGAGTTCGAATCGGAGCGCCTAGTCGACACGCGTTCGAGTATGAAAGTTGCGCCACCCCAAGTATGGGGGATGCAATGCACTGCAACGCACATAATACCAACACCTAGCACATCATGGCATGACTGCATGGCGCAACATTGGATGGCGTGTCGTAGCGTAGCGTGGTATATCATAGTACGGCAACGCATCGCGTAGGGTAACATATACAGGTCCAGAGACAGACGCCATAGGTGGAGATGCATTGCACACCCAAGCAAACAGATGAGTACCGCAACACCTCGCAACAATGTAGCCTAACATGTCGCGGCATGGCATACCGTGGCATTGAGCAACCTGGTATGACAACGCATGGAACTGTATACCACAGCATTGCGTTGCCGTACTATACTGTATGCCGTGACATCACGTAACAGGATATACTAGTGGACTGCAAATCATATCATGTCTTAGCGTAGCACCCCTAAGCTGGGCAACTCAAGCAAATCAAGAACAACGCCACACAATGCAAGCCAAACATAATCCGATTTAAACATTTCGTGCCCGAGAACCGACGTCCACGACGCGAGGACAAGACCTAATCATGGAGTCCAGACAGCGTTCCTCCACACAAGACAAACGAGCCCCCCTCATGCAAGGCGAGTTGGGAATGCTGGTACATTGGACCCAGGACGGCTCCCAGAAAGGTGCGCTCAAATCAAAGCGAATATCCGAATACCCTGAAGGCAACAGACTATGTGGACCCCCCCGTTCTCCAATAGAGGGGGATCGGATACTTCGCGAAACCACAAGTGAAGTGGACCCATCAGCAGTTCTTCAATCCGAGAATCTCCGAGCGGCTACCCGCCTAGAAACAAATAATGGGCCCCCCTCGCTCCCTCAAAGGGGTGGAACCTCCTCCTCCTCCTCTGCCTCACTTGCCCCGCTAAGTGGCCATCTACAGGCCCTCAACGAGACGAAACATATACCCCCCGTAGGCTCCCAAGAATAACGTGAGGCCCCCCAGGAGGCCTCCAGGAGGCCCCGAAATGGCACCCGAGAGGCAGAACAACGACCATGCAAACGACAACTGGGCTTCACTTCCCCTGGCACGGAGCCGGCGATGCGCGGCAGCGCGGCTGAATACGCCCTTACATGCTCGTAGACATCTACAAGCCAGATAACTTGTCAGGGCGCAACTAATGGGAAGATAACTTCTGATTCCCGGCACGGGCTTTCAGAGTAACCGCTAGATCCCAAAGAACCGGCTTCGCTAAATGAGCGAACTACCCTGGCGGGCCAACTGGCAGCTCTTTCGCCGCACATGACACCCTGGGGCTTCGACTAACCCCTGCCAGCCTAACAGCAAAACGCTGCCTCGCAACGAAAAACTACCTACAAGAAGAAACTTTGACTTTGTTTCGACCCTGGCTGCATGCCAAAGATCTCGCGCCAGGGCGCACGGGCAAAACGCTGAAGAGAGCAAACGGGGCACCCCTCTTACGGTTCAAATGGCTGCCTCGCGCCCCAGGTGGGGGACGGGGACAAAGCACTGCACTCGGGGGGGCGCTTTTCGCTGCGCTATTGCTTCAGGCAAACTGTCTGCGCCTCTTCGCCAAACCTGCGAATTTGTGAATGGGGGCAGTGCCCCTAGAAGTGAGAGGAGGAGGAGGAGGAGGAGGAGGAGGAGGAGGAGGAGGAGGAGGAGGAGGAGGAGGAGGAGGAGGAGGAGGAGGAGGAGGAGGGCGAGGAGGAGGAGGAGGAGGAGGAGGAGGAGGAGACGGAGGAGGAGGGGCAGGGCGACATTGGACCGACGGGCGCTATGAGGGCACTATAATACGGAGGAGCGCTATAAAATGCCAGCGCGTCCTCCGGCTGTACTCGTACAGAGAAGCGCTCGCCCACGCGGCAGAAGGCCCCCACAGCAGGTCGAAACGCTCGCCGCAGACGACGAAACCCTGGGTCGTCATGCGACGGCCGCGCCCCGCGACACGGGCTCTCGGCTGCGTGCGCGAGGGTTGAGCCTGCCCGGCTCAGCAGTCAGCCAGGCAGCGAGTGCTGGCGGCCGCACGGGCCCCGACGCCCGACGGGCCCCACACACCCTCCGCTATGGCGAAGCCAGTGGATAAAGGAACCTCTCTGTGAGGTGTCCACGGTCTCTCGACCGATGGATGGCTGGTCGTGGGCCATCCGCCTCGCGTCGAATCGGGAAGGAACGCGCCAGAGCCTGGACTCTCAGAAGGATGTTCCTCATCCAGTGTCCCCGCCGCGCGATTTCTTCGATCCGCGGCCGCAGGGGTCCCGACCCCTTCCTCGGAGACCATTTTGCGTCGCGGCTCCAGCTTCGATGGTCCCGGGGCCCGATGGCGGGCCCCCGAAGCTGAGATCGGGGAAAACGCCCAGATAGGAAAAAACAGAACCAAAGAAATCTGGGGCTCGCTCGGGGGAGAGGGCCCCCTGGAGAATCCACGCGGCACCGGCCCCAAGGCCCAGGACGGCTCACCAAACCCTCAAGGGGAAAATCACAGGTACCGCTCCTCCGCTACTTCCCGGACCTCTCCTGGGGTGCGTTCTTTCCAAGCGAATCCAGCCGTGGCGACGAGGGCCTCCAAGGAGGCCCAAGTGGGCAAAAACGAGGGAAGGGCAGCGGCATCGGTACCTCTTCCTCCCCTGACCTCAGAGGCTGGGCGGGCCCAGCTCAAGCAGCAGCCCCTCCGAGCTGGGCCTGGACGGGAGCTCCAGCGCGGCCGGCGCGTGGTGCAGCGGCAGGGCCAGCTCCTATATGTATACACATATGTACGCATGTATGTATGCATGCATGTATGTATGTATGTATGTATGTATGTCTGTATGTATGTAGGTATGCACATATATATATATATATATATATATATATATAATATACATGCGTTATTATGCTTCTACACAAACATATAATGGTACATGTATACACGGTTGTATATGTGTGTATGTAGGTATGTAGGTAAGCAGAAACGTAGGTATGTCGGTTTGTCGGTATGTAGGTATGTAGGAATGTTGGAAAGTATGTACGTACGTTTGTATGTATGTATGTATGTATGCATGCATGCATGTATGTATGTATGTATGTATGTATGTATGGATGTATGGATGTAGGTATGTAGGTAGGTATGTCGGTAGGTAGGTAGGTAGGTAGGTCGGTCGGTAGGTAGGTAGGTAGGTATGTGTAAATGTGTATATGCACTCCTTTTTCAATATTTTGCCATAGGGGATCCCGCGACCCCCCCCTTAAACGGGAACCCATGATCCCTGGCCCAGGGGGCCCCCTGGACGCCCTTGCAGAAGGTTCCCCTTGCTTTGGGGAACTCATGGAAGCCCCTGCTGGGCCCAGGCAGCGGGCCCAAATCGGTCAGGAGGGCCGCCGAACAGTCCTCCGAAGGCCTCAAGAGGCCCCAAACACCCACCAGACGCCCGGAGACGACCCAAAGAGCACCCTCAAGAAGCTTCCGAGATGCAGAAAACATCGATTTCCAATGGTTGTTGCATGATGTTGGGAACGTTCTGTTCTTCGGTCTTCCAGGCGTCCGAGGCCGCCCAAGAGGCCCGACAATCATGCCAAAACAATGTGAAAGGGCTTCCAGGCAGTCCACGTAACTCCCCAAACGGCCCAACAGGACCCCAGTATGGTCCGAAGAGAGCCCCATGACGGCCCAAGATGGCCCCAAGACGCCCCCCGAAGGATGCCAAAGCATGACCCGGTCGTTCAGGGAGACCGCAGTTGGAAGCAAGGTGGCCCGAGGAAACCCCCAGAGGCCCCCAGAAGGCGCCCAGGAGGCCTCCAGAAGGCCCCCCAAAGCCATGAAAAACTTTCGTGAGGCCTCCAAAAATCTCTCCAAGGAGGAGACTCCGCAAAAAAAGAAGAGGAGGATGGGAAGAATTCGCAGGGGAGGGCGAACATGAGGAAGAGGAAAAGGAAACACGAGGAAAGGATGACGAATGGCATCATTATGACGACGATGTCAGACAAGGCAACGAGGAGTTATCGCTATTGTTTCTGCTTTAACTTCCTGTCCGTCCGCCGCGACTTCCGCCTGCACGCCAAACTGTAAGGACCAACGTGCATGGCGCGAAGCGCCAATGCAGTCTTCTATATACATATATCACATGTATATATATATGTGTATATCTGTATATATATATATAGATATAAAAAAACAAGTGTTCTCGGCTGTCCGCACGGATATTTTGGTTGGCGCTGGACCCCCCTCCCTGGCGCGCGGTGGAGCACGCCAGGGGCGGCTCCGGAGGCGCCTCCAGGCAGGCCCAGCGCCGATCAAAGATTTCCTCACGAAGCTGCCAGTACCTGCTGTCGGGAACTTTTGCTTCACGTGCCGCAGCGGCGGCCCAGGCGACGCGCTCTGCCATGCAAGCGGATATCGTGTCGCTTCACTCCGCGGGGCGAGAGGCTTCGAAAGACGCGGGACGTTGACGCTCGGGGATTGGAAAGCGGATGTGGCATGTCGCGCCGAAACGCGGTGGGCCAGAGCCGGCGAAGCGACACGCCAAGCACAAATTCCAGACCGCATCGTTCCCACAGACGTCTGGGGTATCGATCTCTTCGAGGCACCTGCCCCCGACCTCTCGACCACTTCCCCAGGACCTGCTTTTCACCCCGAGCCTCGTGTTGACGGTCCCGAGGCCCGACAAGGACCCCGAGAGCAGACGAAGAAAACACTGCATAAACATAAACTTTCGGCGCTCCGCGCGAATTTCTCGGATCCGCGCCGGACCCCCCTCCTCCTGGCGCGCCTGGGAGGCGCCGCTGGGGGGGCCCCGGCATGGACCCGAGAAATCCGCGCGGAGCGCCGCAAGTTTATGTTCATGTCGTTGTTTGTCTTCTTCTTCTTTTTCGAGACACGGGCCCCGAGAGGCCGCACACGACGCAAAGCTCGAGGCGCCAACTGTCTGTTGGAGGCCTGGAAATTGGCACCAAGACCAGCACAAGGGGTTGCCTCCACATGGGGAAGATGATTCTAAATCCCTGTGTTGGTGCTACTATTTCGGCCACCGTGGAGGCCAGAATATCACCACCTCCGCCGAGATCTGGATCGTCTCCCCTCGGTGGAGGCACACCGCCGAGCCTGGTGTCGGTGTCGACCTCCAGGCCTGCGAGCCTGGGCCCTGCCGCTTGCTGCTCTCCGGAGGCTCCGCGGGGTGGCCCGGGCCGTCGGCCCTGCGCAGGCGCCCCGCCAGGCCCCGGCACCTGCCTCCGCGGGCCACGAGCGCCGCCACGCCGAGCGCCAGCGCGGCGCCGGCGAGGAGCGGCGCGGCCGCGGGGCGCGGCGGGCCTGCCGGGCGCATCCCCGGGGCGCCGGGGTCCTGATCGGAGAAGCGGGAGCGCCCCAAGCAGGTGGCGGGCTAGCAGGTGGTGGCCTGGACCCCCCCCAAACAGGGATAGCAGGTGGTGGGATAGCAGGTGGGGAGAGCAGGTGGTGGGATAGCAGGTGGTTCGGGCTGGGCGAAAGGGGGGGGGGTGAGAGTCAGCTCACGTGGCTGGCTTTCCCGGCGCCTCCCGGCGCCGGGAGGCGCCCATGTATGGAGGAATGGGCCGGGCGGCGGGGCCGAAACCAGCCGCATGCAGCAGATTTCGTCCCCCCCCCCTTTCCCTATCCCCCCCTTTCGTTCGGCCCGAGAGAAGTGGGAGCCCCCCAAGCGGGTGGTGAGATAGCGGGGTGGTGACCGGGAATCCCCCACAAGTCACTTCTGGGCTTGGGGACACGGGGTCGCCGCCGGGCTCTCTGTGACTCCTGGGCCCACCAGCGTTCGGGACATCCTCGAACAAACACGCGAGTCCCCAAAACGGGTGGTGTGGTGACACCAAATGGCCCGAGACTCACCGCCGGGTGTTGCCACCACCACGTTTGGGGACTGCCAAGAGGAGGGCGACATGCCCTCAGATCCGGGCGTGAGCGCCTCTTGATCCAGATTCTGGCAAGTCTGCCTGCATGGCGTTTCCGCCCCCCCCACCCCACCCTTCCGCCGCACTGTCAGGCAGTGCTGGGCCGAGAAGGCATACAGGTGAGTCCCGACCTGCGTGAAGTGCACATTTCCCTTCGGGCCTCGCCACGCCCCCTCCCCCTCCCCCTCCCCCTCCATGCAGAAAAAAACTCGCCGGAGTCTAAACACACACTGACACCACTGCAATGTTTTCACACCGGGCGTTGTCACCAGGTTTCGGGCCCCAGGACAGTCTCAGCTCGACCCGCCTCGAAAAATAGCGCAGGACGATGGGGTCTGCAGGGCTCTGGTCGTGATCTTTCTCGATGCTGCAATCTTCCCACGGCGTCGGATCTCAGGGTGACGCGACGGTGGTTGGCGCGTGCCCTTCGGGCCAGGGTCCTCTCAGAGGAGGGCGAGTTGAGACGACGGTGGTCGAAGAACAAACAAAGCCACGAGCATAATTTCTCGGAGCTCCGCGCATAGTTCTCTGACCGTCTCGAGGCGGAGGGTCCAGCGCCGATCCAGGACATCCGCGCAGACCTCCGAGAAAGTATGTCTAGGGTGTGTTTTCTTCCTCTAGGTAATTGGCCTTCGGCACGGCTGGATGCAGCTCGGGCAACTGGCGAGTCTGGACCCCGGGAGGGGTCCGAGGACAGATTTCGAGCTGCCGTTGTGTGAACTCGCCCTGCCCCGATCCTCGTTCTTCTTCACGACAGCCGTCTCCCACCAGCCGGTGGTGGACGAGCTCGACCTCGTGGTCTCCCACCAACCTGTGGTGGACGAGGTGCTCTCCGTGCTGTCGGTCTCGGGCTGGCCCCAGGTGGCCGGGTTCTCCCACCAACCGGTAGTGGAATTGGTCGACGGGCCGTCGTACCACTCGTCGGTCCCCGCCGTGTCTCCCTGTTGATCGTCCCACCAATTGTGGGGCGGCTCCGTGGGATGGAGCTTCTCCATCTTTGCGTCCTGTTCCCGTGCCCGTTTCTCGAGGCCCTTCTGGGCCCTGCGCGGGATCCCGTCGATCGAAAAGTTGTAGAACTTCACAGAGTCCGCGCACTTCTCTGCCAAGTCTGCCTCGCAGGGGCCGAGGAGATCGTCGCCCTGGCCATCCAGCCAGAGCATGTCGTCGTCTGCCCAGTAGCTCACAATCGGTGTCATGCCCTCCTTCAGCGCATTCGTAATCTCCTCCATGCCCAGGTAGTTGTCCACCCGCATCTGGAGGTCGCACTTCGAGGCCCTTTGCGGCTGCGACAGGGTGACCTGCATCGCCTCGAGCACGCCGTCTTGCCGCAGCGGGAACGAGACCGCGACGTCGAAGGGGTGCCGGGTGTCGATGCACTTCCTGCCCTTGCCGTATTCGGAGCGGGTCCAATTGCGCGGCCCGTTCCAACCCTGTCCACCCCCTCCGAACCCGGACGCCGTGCCATAGGGGTCCGCACTGGTGTGCAGCGTGATGTGGAATGCGTGCTGGTTGGCCTCCATGATGTCGATTTCCGCGCAAGACTCGCCACATACGTTGTTCGCGTCGCAATAGTAATCGAAACACTCGGACACGTGGTCGTTGTGCCCCATTGACGTCATGTAGAAGGCCGCATTGCAACCGCAACCAGCCCCAGTAATATCTACGGAAAACCTCATAACTTTCCCTAGCAAGTTGGAGTTCATGTATTGCTTGTAGTCGTACTTGCCTGCGGTGCACTTCTGAGCAAAATATGCTCGGCTCCCCATCTGCGCGATCAATGTGTCGTTCTCGACCAGCACGTCTGTAAAATTGTCATCTGGATGCCGCGCCCACTCTGAGGAATAGCTAGTCAGCCAACCCGTCGGCACGAGCACCTGGGAGCTGCTGTGCTTACCCCTTATGTGGAACTTCTCTTCCTGGCACGTGGGCTTCTCGCCCTTTGGAAGCACACCCGCGGACTCCTGCTGGCTCTCGGCTTGCTGCTGGTCCCACCACTCCTAGACGAGCGCGCTCCACGACTCGCAGAGTAACTACTCGCAAATGGCCAGGATCCGCCGCGGGGCATCCACGATACATTTCATCGCAGCAAATATGTGTTTTTTTTCCTGGACGGTTGCGAGTAGGCTTTTTGCGAGTAGTGGGACGCCCTTGGTGAACGAGCGTAGTAAGCATTTGGCGCGAGTAGGCGTTTTGCGCGAGTAGCTGAGGTCCTGCGCGTCCACGGGCGCCGCCATCGCAGCCGCCACAGCAGCTGCTGCGGCGGTGGACCCACACCGGGGGCGCCTCATGGCGACTCTGGCGAGGCCCGCTGAGGCCTATGCGAGACTGCTGGCAACGTCTGCGGCGCCGACGGCTACAGGTGGTGCTGGTCTAAGTCGCGAGGCACTTGAGCAAAACAGCTAACGCACGCATGCGCGCGCGGGGATGAGTTCTCGATGTCACAGGCGCTCGGGAGGGCGTGAGCGGGAAACGCGAAAGTTCCCTGACACTGCGGGGCCCCGAACCTGTGCGGAATCAACGCGTTTCCGCCGAACCGTCGATTCTGGCATCCAGCTGACGGTGGATCTCGGCCGAACGTACCAGATCCTTCCCACTGCCATTGTTATGTATTCTATCGTCACGTCCTACCAGCACTGAGGACGCAGGTAGTTTAGATTGCCAGCCATCCTGGAAAATCGCTTGACCCCCCGTCAAGGAGGGTTTCACCACTGCCCTTTGTTAATAAACACCCCCTCTCTCACTCGAGTGGCCGGAGATCCAGACGCATGCGACCAGTCAACACACGACTAAGGCCGCCGCACCCTTCGAAGCACACGCTCAATTCATTCCTACTTGACTGGGAGCCTCGACTTTTGCACCTCCTGGGTGTACGACTGCGGGCCTGCGAGCCGGGGCCCCCGACCCAGGCCGGAGTGGAAGGACGTGGAACCGCGCAGGGCGGTGGACGCACGCTGGACCACGACGCGCTGCACGGAGCGGAGGGCGAACGGGGGCGGAGAGGGGGGGCGAGGAGGGGGCAGCGGCGTGCTCACGCCCAGGGGCGTTCGGGCTCCAGCCAACCCTTCCGGACCCTGGACAGGAGAGTGCGGCACGGCGGTGCGGAGGAGGAGGAGGAGGAGGAGAAGGAGGAGGAAAGGGAGGAGAAGAAGAAGAAGGAGAAGGAGAAGGAGAAGGAGAAGGAGGATGAGGAGGAGGAGGAGGAGGAGGAGGAGGAGGAGGAGGAGGAGGAGGAGGAGGGGGTTGAGGGGGGGGAAGACAGACGAGGAGGAGAGGGGCAGCGGCAGCCAGCGTGAGCACCCCTCCCCCCTCGCGTGGAGGGCGCGCGGAGGGCCGGCGGTAGGCTGCCACGACCGCGGCGCAGAGACGGAGCGCCGTACGCCCTTCTGGGGAACGCCCGGCAAGGAGACAAGAAGCTGACCCCAAGGACCCCTCGCGCAGGCGCGCGGCCTGTGGGCCCAGGAGGGACAAGGGGGACGAGGAGGACGAAGAGGAGGGTGGAAGAGGGGACAACGCCGGCAAGCAGGCAGGCAGGTCGGCAGGCAGGCAGGCAGGCGGGCAGGCGACGGGGGGGCGAGGGGGCACGGCCGCGGGGTGTGAGCCACCGGCCCCGCAGTGAGGCACGGAGTGAGGACGACGCCCCGATCCCACTAGCCCTTTATGGCGTGTGTGCTTGAGAGGTTTATTCTTCCAACCCCACTTTCCCTCTTCGGGGAGTGGTTTACTCCTTCCCCGATCCCCCCCCCCCTGGGTCTGGAGGGGGGGCCGCGGTTTGTTAGACAGTCCACAATGGCCCAACATGGCTCCAGGTAGCCCAACAATGCATCCAAGGTGAGCGATTTCGTTTTCTCCCCAAGGTAACGCTCGCTACCCGGCCCCCCCCCCCTGTGTAACGCTAACGATCGTACGGGGGGGGAGCCTGGACCCCTTACATGTTGTAATGCGTACAGGCGATTGATGCGCCGGTGGCGCGGACGCACCCTGGCGGGTGCACGCCGCGGCCGCCGTTACCGTTACCCTCTCGCCCGAACCCCACCCCCGGGTAACAACCGTTACGCGGGGGGGAAAAAAGGTTACAAGATTGCTCAATACAGCTGGATATGGCTGAACTTTACCCCCACCAGGCCTCAAGACGGCTCCAAGACGGCTCCGAGTGGCCTCGGAGCCTCCCAAGGACGCCCCCGAGAGGCAAAATATTTGCCACAACCTACAGGAAACCATCGTTGATTCACTTCTCGCCTTGTCGCTTCCGATGAACCTTTTGATGCGTCACGATGGCTCCAAAGAGGGCCCAACATAATCCCAAGAAGGGCCAAAAAGGCTACAAAACGGCCCCAAGAACGCCGCAAGAGAGCCCGAAGACGAGATTCTGAAGGCTCCAAAACGGGGGGACGCAAATTAAACTCCCCCACCCTTCTTTGATCGATGGCCTGCAGGATGGCCGCACGAGGGCCCCCAAGGCCCCCATGCAGGCACCAGAGAGCTACAAAAGGGCCCCAAGAGAGCCCTAGAGGGAAGGCCATCAAATGGCTTCAAAAGGTCTCCAACATAGTCCAAGTAAGCTGCCAAGAGGCTCCCGTATCGAAAGATCCAGGAAGGTTTTCATGACTGACTCCTGGGCCTGCCCATGCTGATCCCGAGCTTCGGCTTGACGGCTGCCTTCCTCTATGCTCCACTGCTTGCTCCTGCGCTTCCCTTAGCAAGGCAACTCGCCTGGGTATCGTTTCTAGATGGGTTGGAGGAGAAACGCGAAACGTCAGTAATAGATGGGATCTGTTGAATTCAGAGCCGACGCGTGTGCTGCTGAAGGCGCGATTGACGCGTGTCGCTCCGCGTAGCGAGGGGACGTTGACGCTTAGCGAGTGGGACGTGGTTGGCGTGTCGCGCCGAAGCAGTGTGGGCCAGGGCCGACGGCGCGACAAGCTAAGCACAAATTTCTGACCGTATAGTTCCAGCCCCAGTTGTTGACCCCTTGTCCCCGTGCTGTCCATCAGCCAGTGCGCGGGGGGAGAAGGATGGCAGGGGCGGGGTGGGGGAGACAGAGGGTTAGTCGGGAGCAGGGAGGAGGGACGTGGGACAAGGGGGGAGGATGAGGAGGAGGGTGGCAAGAAACAATGATGATGATCAGGAGGAGGAGGAGGAGGAGGAGGAGGAGGAGGAGGAGGTGGAGGAGGAGGAGGAGGAGGAGGAGGGAAGAGGGAGGAGGAGGAGGAGGAGGAGCAGGAGGAGGGAGGAGGAGGAGGATGGGGAACATTTGTGAGTTGGGCCTCGCCTGGGTTGGGTAACGTGTCGGGCCCCACAGATAAGGGCCTGTCCTGCGAGGCTGGGCCTGGCGGGTAGGGGGACCCCTACGCGACGGCTGCAGCCGCCAGCGAACAACAGGGCGACTAATGAGAGCATCCACCCTGAGTGGCCCGGATTGCTCCCAGCCTCGCACTCGATACTCCAGATCCTTCAATAAGCACCCCCCCCCGTGCCAACGCCCCTTGCCCGCCCTGCCGTGCGCCACAAACCCACCCCCTCTCGCTCCCCAACCTCCCCACGCCCTCCGAAGGACAGCGGTTTCCTACTCCCCCACGCGATCCACCCCTCCCCACGCTTATTGAGAGACCTGGTGTAAGGTGTCGCAGAGAAGTCAAGAAGACTGCAAATGCATGTTCTTTCGGGGGTACGCGCGGGTTCCTCGAATCGGCCTTGGCACCCCTGGCGACGTATTCGGCACCGCCACTGGCGCGCGGATGGGGGCCGACTGCCGATCCACAAAATCTGCGCGGACCTCCAGAGGCAATGAAAATGCGCCGTTGAACTGCTCCGGCAGGGAGGGTGGAGCCAGGAGGCAAAAAGAGGGAAGGGAAATCTGGGAACCAAAATGTTAGCCAGCGTGGGCCCTACACAGGTGCGTGTTCTCGTTATTTACGTTGTGCAATATCTGTGATGCGATATACGTGGTGCAATGTATGCCTTGGAGTCGTCAGCTCCACTGCTCGCGCAATCATCCCACCCACCCACCCGCAACTTGGTTTGCAAAACCCTTGCGGTAGCGATAGCGATGCCTACTTGGCGCTGGCTGACGCATCGATGCGGCCACGCTGGCGCGCGCAAGCTCGGGCGCAGAGCGGGCAGCTAGTTTGGCGCGACCGACGCGGCCGCGGTGGCGCTGACCGCTGGGGACATCTCAGCGCGTCTCGCAGGCCGCGCTGGCGCGCGGGATCTTCGGCGCCGATGCTGGTCACGCCGATGACGATGATGGTGTCCACGTGTCGGTGACGAAGGTTTTGAACAGATTCCGACATGCGCGCGCGACCGACGCGCGCGAGTGGCCCGCATGACATTATTTGACAGTGATCGTGCCACAGGGCGTTCGAATAATTTCAGCATGTTAGCGCGGGGGGTCCGCGCGGTCAATTTGACGAAAATGTGGAACCACTATGGAATTCCTTAGGAGTCCACGACAGCGCGCGCATATGTTTGAAACATAAGGTTGTAACGAGCTTATTTTCATATGTTAGATCGGAAGTGAGGGGGTGAGATCGAAATGGAACGGAGAGCCCCCCTACCGGGAAATCGATTTCGGTTTCGTGTTCGTGCGTGCCGTGCGTGCGGGCGAGGCGAAGCTGCGTGGGCGGGCGAGAAGAAAGTCTCCTGTGGCTGAGGCGCGGCCGGACCAAATGTCTCCCTTCCGGGCGGCCGGTGGCCCGCGGTGTCCCGCCGGTGTCCCGCTGGTGTCCCGTGTGGCTGAGGCGCGGCCGGACCAAATGTCTCCCTTCCGGGCGGCTGGTGGCCCGCGGTGTCCCGCCGGTGTCCCGCGGTGTCCCGCGGTGTCCCGCGGTGTCCCGCGGTGCCCCGCGGTGTCCCGCCGGTGTCCCGCGGTGTCCCGCGATGATGATGATGATGATGATGATGATGATGATGATGATGATGATGATGATGATGTTGATGATGATGATGATGATGATGATGGTGATGGTGATGCTGATGATGATGCTGCTGATGATGCTGATGCTGATGTTGATGCTGATGATGATGATGATGGTGATGCTGATGATGATGATGCTGATGAAGAAGACGATGATGATGATGATGTTGATGATGATGATGATCGGGTGAGATCGAGTGTGAGATAGATCGAGTGAGATCGATTGTCATATCGATTGTGAGATCGATCGAGCGAGACCGATACTGAGATCGATAGTGAGATCGATAGTGAGACCGATCGAATGAGACGTTGGTTCCTCCCCCCCCCGAACCTCCTTATCACCCGAAGGGTGGTCGTAGAGGTATAGATATTGATATGATTTCGGGAACCTTTGTCTTGAAATCCTGACGAAACTAACATTGTCAAAGCATTTCGACATGCGCGCGCGACAACGTGCACGTGTGGACTTCGTCTCACCAGATGCAAGGGAGTCCTGAATCTTGATGACATTTGGTGAAGAGGTGTTCGAGCATGGTACTATTTGAAAGGGACGAGGGGGGTGGTCGATACCAGCTTGGCTGCAATGGTATGGGTTCATATGGAAAACCAACGATAAAACAAACACATATGATGTCCAGGGGGGTGTCGATAAGTCTGGCCTCGGGAGGGTGGTAGAATCTATTATCCATTTTAAAAAAGAGAACCTATGGTGTGCAATTAATCACTTGCCAAACTTGAAGTTGACAGCTCCACTGCTCGCGCAATCATCCCACCCACCCACCCGCAGCTTGGTTTGCAAAATCTTTTTAAGACCGTGACGGCGGGTACCGAATGGCACTTGGCAGCGACAGCGACGCCGACGACGACAGCGACAAAGACGACGACGACGCCGCCGACAACGACTACGACGACACCGACGACGTCTCCAACGACTTCGACGACTCAACTCAACTCAACAACTCTAGGAGCGTTGTCCGATTGTCCACTTCACAGCTTTGCAAAAAAAGCGTTTCGACCCTGAGCCGAGGTGCGTAAACCATTAAGCTAAGTGGGACGTGCTCGGAGTTCCTGCAAAGGGAGTACTGGCTGCAATTGCGCAGGCACGGGTTTCGTGCTCGGGCTGTCTACAGCGCCCTGGTTAGCCGACACTTGGCCTCAGAGGCCATCCAGCACCCCCCAGGGACGAGGCTCCTAGCCGCACAGGCAACAAATTATCCTCTCGATCTCCCACGACCCCTCCCCCGAGCACCACGACCCTCCCACTTCCCTCTGGCGGGCGCCTGCGCATCGACGCGTCGAATTGGTGTGATCGGCGCAATGCTGGCGGCCTGTGCCAAAGCCGCCTCGATCGAGACGTGGCCAGCCTGCACCAGGCTTTAAAGACGAACTGAATGGCGCCCAATCAGCACCTGCTGTGTGCTGCTCAGTCTCCGTCGCCCTCTACCTCCTTCAGCAGCTCCTGTGCCAGGCGCTCCAGGGGCCCGCGGGGTGCAGGCCCGACCTTGGTCTGACCGCCCATCAGCTTCAGCCCCTTGATGATTGCTTCCTCGAGCTCGGTATGAGTGTTCCTGATCGCGAAAGATATCTTCACCTTGTCGCTGGCGCCGCCCTTCTTCTTCACTGGTTTCACCTTGCAGTGAAGTACAACCTCCGCCAACTCGAGCACTGACTTGGCCGTCTGCACCCGCGTGGTCCAGAAGCTCTCCAGCATGCCCTGGTCTGTCGGCGTCAGCTGGCCCTTGAGCGTCGCCAAAGCCTTCAACGCCGCCATGAAGATGCACGGGTACGGTGGTCCCAGCGCTTCTGATTGGTCAGTGTCCTTTTTTGCTTCCTTTGCCGTTTCGTGGTAGGCGATGCCTTCCGCCTTGGCCTCCTTTGCCGCTGGGCAGTCTGCGGGGGGCAGCATGGTGCGCCATGACATTCCTGCCAGCTCCCGCAACTCTGACGCGCTCGTGAGCGTGAGCCTCGTCAGCACCACGATCAGCTTGCCGAGGCTCTTGAAGTTTTCTTTGCCCGCCAAGTCTGCAATCCTCCGCACTTTTGGTGTCTGGCGGCCCTTGCCGGCCTCTCCTTCGCCTCGCCGCTTGAGCGCCCAAGACGGAGCCACCAGATCCATCAGCAAAATGTGTGTTCGGCGGGGCGTGGGTCTGCAAGTGTGTCTGTAGCTCCTCAAAGGTTGAGCCGACGAACTCGCACAGATGACATGCCCTGCGATCTGCATGTTGCGTGCCTCCGTAGTATTGAGAGCTGGTCGCGCACTCGCCTCCCCTGCACAACGAGTCCATCACATGTCTCTGAGCTCTGCTAGTATCTGCATATTCAGCGAGACAATACGGACACACACTCGTAGTCACAATCTGCAACCATGGATCTCTTACTCCGTGTGCCGACATACGATGTTGATGCACTGCTTTGAAACTGCCGAACCGACGATCACAAATGCCTTCCTCCGTCCGATATCCGCACACCCACTTCTTAGATTCTTCATTTAGTTGGGCCTGATCGTCGTCATCCTCAGTGACCACAGGGACGGGGGCTCCACGATATTCTGGGGGAGGTACCATTGCTGCATACGCCCCTTGCCTAAGTCGACCGAAGTCGAACATATTGAATTCGTTTGCGAGCCCGATGTCCCGAAACAGCTCCAGGAACCCCTGGCGCAGGATGGTGCCCACGGTGCCCCCCTCATCGCCCATCTTCTGAACCCCCTCCAAGATGTCCTCTTTCATCTGTTTGGCCCAGGGGTTGGCGAATGGCGTGAGCTCGTTGTCGTTTATGCTCGCTGTGTCGTGCTGCTCAAAGTCGTACTTACCGAACACTGCCGTGAGAAACTGCGCGTGCTTCCATGGTCGCGCAGCATGCTGTTGGATACGCTTCAGTCTACGAGCGTGCATCTCGAGCCGTGCTGGTGCAATGCGCCAATACCTAAGGACCTCACTAGTGCTCATACTACGGTGTGCCTCTACACCATCCGAGACATCTAAAAAATGCGCGGCGCCCTGCATAGCTTTGCGCGCATAGTGTGCCATGGCCCGATCAAGGGCGTTATATTGTGCAGAACTCAAAACATAGGCCTCAACTCCATGGAGGAGCGTATTTTGGACACAACAAATCAGCATGCTCCTTCTCGCCTTCCAGGGTTGGCGGGGAAGGGGCCAAAAACCCACTAGAGCTTTATGCGCAACCAGGGCAGCCTGCTTTCGTTGTTCTGAGCTCAGGGGCAAAGCTCGAACTCGCAGCAACCTGCGAGCCCACGTACCGATCAGAAACAGAGTGTTTAGCGGGAAGGGAGAGGGCGCCACTGCGCAGGCACTCTGCTGCGGCAGTGCGGCCCGAACCTGCAAATGCAGGGGCGATCTCCTGCTTTCCACGATTCTGCTTACAACCTATCGTGGCAAGAGCGTCGTCCAGACATGCATTGGCCAGATACGAACGTGCTGCGAAATCTGCGAGCCTCTCGTCTACTCTAGACAGCAGCATCTTGAGAAGATCGTCTGCATACTGAAAGACCGACATATCTATTTCACGTCCAGAAAAAGGGTCGGTCGCACAGAATTCGTCAACATCACAATTGCTGACGCGCATCAGCTGCTGCCACTGGTTTACACTGGGTTGAAAAGCTTGCGCAAACTGTCGCACTACCAGGGGGTCCCCCACGAAGGCCCCACATCCGATTTTTAAAAAAGGTGAGACCCCCTGGATAGGGGAGGGGAAGGCCAACTACCGCCTCCTGAAATCTCTGGCAGCCCTGGGGGGACAGACCTTCTCGCATGACCGTGTCTGTCGCTTCCTGAAGGGCCTCCCAGTGCACGCTGCCAAACGCATTACTTAAATCGTGCATGTGTGCACGTACAGATCTACCGCATTCTTTAGCCCTCAAGATGCCTATCATGGCTCCCCCTATGGCTGATTCTTTGCATTTGCCTGGGAGGAAGCCGTAAACCTGACTGGGCATAGCTGGGGCAGTGCTGTTTATACAATACCATCCCTTCCCTAAAGTGGGGAGAAGGTGTGCGGTTCTCATGCCTACTGAGGTGCCACCTATGTCATCTTGATCGGCCTTCTTGGGCCAGCTGATCCCAAGACTGACGTGCCAAAAAGACGGGGTCCTCTGAGACTGTCGAATTTTTACAAGCCCGTCCTCAAGTGCTGACAGAAAAAGCGGGGCCTCGAGAGGAGGGAGCTCGGTGCCTATCCCCGCAATCTGCTTTTCGGGGTGGGCCTCGGGGGCCAAGAGGATGGCCAGTAATTCGAGCGGCGTCGACCATGGCGCACAAGCTTTCCGCTTCGGGGCCCGTTGGGCCCAGTATCTCAATCTTCTCAGGTCACCTTTGGCATCCCTTCTAAAATCCTCGTCAAGCCCCTCGACTGGAGCGTTCAGATCATGATGCTGTCGCCGCTCTCGAAACCAATCGGGTACATGCCGTGCCATCATACCTCCATCTGCGCCTGCTTTGCCCCATGTCCCGAGCCATGGTTCAGTACTCAGGCCGTTGGTCTTCGCTGACAGGTATGGTCTGCGTTTCACTCCATATTTGCAACCAGCTGCGCGTCGAGCAAGTGTGTGAACTTGTGACATCTTTCTCTCCTTCCATGCTTTCCACATCTCATCAATGATCTCTGTCTGATAAATGTCCCACTCCTGTTTGCGTTCTCTCTGTAAATGTGTTGGCAACCTTCTCAGCTCCATCGTGACCTGCTCCACCTCGTCCCCCTCAGCTTCTGCTAGTGTCTCTCGCATCCGTTGCCTTTGCGCCAGTAGCTCGTGTCGGCGGCGGCGGAGAGTCTCATATCGTTCATCGCGAGCTGGTGCTGTACGAAATACTTCTTGTCCAGCATCTCTCAGGGTGGTCTCTATCTGCTCAAATAACCTGTCTTGAAATTCCAGGTCCATGTGTTGGTAGTAATGCTCGATATCTCGCGCCATGTATTCTTCAATATTCTCAAAGAAACGCTGTTTCGTGTGTGGGTCCCTGACAATGAACGCATCCATCATGGAGTCGCGATCCCATTGCATCGGTGCAAGTGTCTCGTGTGGGGGGGCCGCTGCCAGACGAAAGTTGAGATGAATCGGGAGGTGGTCCATCTTGCGCTTCGTGTTGATCAACTGTAATTTTCGTCCCAGTCCAGCAAGCGGGCCCGCAGAGGTGATGCCTAGCGTCGTCGGGCAACATATGTAGTCAATGAGGCTGCTGCGTCCGTTTTCCCCATACCAAGTGTCCATATTTGTACACGTATTTGCTGCCCAAAGGTGATGTGTCTCCAATATTTGCCGAAACTCCTTGCCCGCGAAATGTTCCCGTCGAGCGCCTGCTTCGTCAACCGCAGTAGTCTCTATCGGTACAAGGGTTCCACGGTGGCCACTCTCCTTCCCCATTCCGTCATTTAAGTCAATTCCTAGTATCGGCACGCTCCTTGAAGGTGTGCTATTCAATACGTCTGAAATCCATCCAAATAGCTTGGAAACTGTCTTCTCATATGTACTCGCAGATTTTGCACAGCTTGGGCGCGGAGGGGCGTAAGCCCCGATGAAAGTGAAATCATGAAACCTTTTGGCGATCCGCACTGCCAGTCCGCGCCCAGCTAGTGCAGCAAGTGGTAGTTGCACTCGTCGAACATGTTTTTCTCTCAGCTTCTTGCCAACCGGCATCATAATACCAGTAGATTTATTCGTATTGGCGCCTTTCTGAAAGCCTGCATCCAATCTCCATCTGGGTCGCGCTCGCTTTTGCTCCACTCGTAGTTCTGTCCGTCGTTGCGTGCCCGTCAGGATAACTGCGTCACATGATGCAGTCGCCAGCTCGATATCGTCTATTCTCGACATTCTCGTGGCTGATTGCGGATTGTAGTGCAGAAAACGCCATGTCGGTAGTCGACCATGTGCAGTGTGCGATACATGTTCGCTGCCTCCTGCACCTGCGGGCGAGTCCGCTGCGCTGCCGACCGCGAGCGCTGCGAGAAGAGGCGTCCAGGGCCTCGCCGCCATCAGAGGGCCGCCATCGCAGCCCTTCTGTCTTCACCTCTGCAGGCGATGACACGTATGAGTGTGATACCG
Source organism: Prorocentrum cordatum (assembly GCA_963575745.1). Classification (NCBI taxonomy): domain Eukaryota; class Dinophyceae; order Prorocentrales; family Prorocentraceae; genus Prorocentrum; species Prorocentrum cordatum. The sequence goes on along the minus strand of CAUYUJ010017394.1, from coordinate 219,353 downwards.
TGTTGGCCGTATTGCAGATCCCTGTGGGCCTATCACGGCTACTTCGACGACGCCGACAACGACGACGACGACGACGACGGCACCGACGACGACGACGACGACGAAGACGACGACGCCGACGACGACGAAGACGACGACGACGTCGCCAACGAAGACGACGACGAGGGAGGAGGGAGGACGACGACGGCGACAACGACGACAACGACGACAACGGCGACAACGAGGCAGGAGGGAGGAGGGCGACGACGCGAACGACGAAGAAGGAGGAAGGACGGCGACGCCGACGACGACAACGACGAGGGAGGAGGGAAGACGACGACGACGACAACGACGACAACGACGACGACGACGACGAAATAGAAGGACGACGACGAGACGCCGACGACGGACGACGACGACGACGACGAGGGAGGAGGAGGAAGGACGACCACTGCGACAACGACGACGGAAACGACCACGACGCCAAAGAGGACGACGACGACGAACACGAGGAAAGACACAGGACGACGTAGGCGACGACGACGACGACAAGGGAGGAGGGAGGACGGCGACGACGACGACGACGACGACGACGCAAGAGCGCGTGCGAACGCTTTTGTTGAAAATCCGTGATGCGAAACCTTGTTTTTTTATATGTTTTTGGACACACGATTTTGAAATCCTTCCGAACCCGATGGGTTTTGAAGGATTTCGGCATACGCGCGCGACAACGCGCGCGTCTGCACTCCGTCCCATTTTTTGCACAGGATTCTCGCGACGGCACGCGCGCAAGGGCGTTCGACAGATTTCGACATGCGCGCACCCGAAGCCCGTTTGGTAGCATTTTGAACTAATCTTGATACACCTATGGTTTCTTAAGATTTGGCAAGAGCTCGCGCGTAAGCTTTTTTAGCAAATCAGTGTTGCGAAATCCTGTGTTTTTGTAGGTTTGTTGGAAACTCGATTGCGAAATCCTTCCGGCACCGAGGGTTTTTGCAAGATTTCGGCATGCGCGCGCGACGGCTCGCGCGTGTACACTTCGTCACATTTTTTGCAAGGGATTCGTGAAACAGTGTCATGCTAGAACAAAAGATGTCCCCGCGTATTGTGTTTGTACAAGGAACCCCAGGGGGGTCGATACTGGACCCCCTGGAGTAGTGCAAATTCATATTTAGGATGGACATGTGGTCAGAATCATATATGATTTACATGCCCGAAACGGTGGCGATAACGCCGGGGGGGGTAGAGTCTATTCTCTTTTTAACAACTTTGACCGTCTTGAAACTGTCCTCTCCGCTGCTCGTGCAAACATCCCACCCTCGCACCCGCAACTTGGTCGCAAGACCTCTTAAGTCAAGACCGTGACGGTAGGTACCACATGGCACTTGGCCACGAAACCGACGCCGACGACGACAGCGACCACGACGACGGCGACGACGGCGGCAACGACGACGACGCCGACGGCGGCGACGACAAAGACGAAAACGACGCCGACGCCGACGCCGACGACGAAGACGACGACGACGTCGCCAACGAAGACGACGACGAGGGAGAAGGGAGGACGACGACGGCGACAACGACGACAACGACGACAACGACGACAACGAGGGAGGAGGGAGGACGGCGACGACGCGAACGGCGAAGAAGGAGGAAGGACGGCGACGCCGACGACGACAACGACGAGGGAGGAGGGAAGACGACGACGAGACGCCGACGACAACGACGACGACGACGGCGACGAAATAGGAGGGACGACGACGAGACGCCGACGACGGACGACGACGACGACGAGGGAGGAGGAGGAAGGACGACCACGGCGACAACGACGACTGAAACGACCACGACGCCAAAGAGGACGACGACGACGAACACGAGGAAAGACACAGGACGACGTAGGCGACGACGACGACGACAAGGGAGGAGGGAGGACGGCGACGACGACGACGACGACGACGACGACGACGACGGCGACGAAATAGGAGGGACGACGACGAGACGCCGACGACGGACGACGACGACGACGAGGGAGGAGGAAGGACGACCACGGCGACAACGACGACTGAAACGACCACGACGCCAAAGAGGACGACGACGACGAACACGAGGAAAGACACAGGACGACGTAGGCGACGACGACGACGACAAGGGAGGAGGGAGGACGGCGACGACGACGACGACGACGCCGCAAGAGAGCGCGCGCACGCTTTTGTTGAAAATCTATGTTGCGAAACCTGGTGTGTTTTGTATTTTTTTTGGGCGCGCGATTTTGAAATCCTTCCGACACCGATGGGTTTTGAAGGATTTCGGCGTACGCGCGCGACGACGCGCGCGTCTGCACTTCGTCCCATATTTTGCATGCGAAGGATTCTCGCGACGGCACACGCGCAACGGGGTTCGACAGATTTCGACATGCGCGCACCCGAAGCCCGTTTGGTAGCATGTTGAACAAAACTTAATAAACCCATGGTTTTCTTAAGATTTCGCAAGAGCTCGCGCGTAAGCTTTTTTATATCAAATCAGTGTTGCACAACCCTCTATGTTTGTAGTTTTTTGGGGAACTCGATTGCGAATTCCTTCCGACACCGAGGGTGTTTGCAAGATTTCGGCATGCGCGCGCGACGGCTCGCGCGTGTACACTTCGTTACGTTTTTTGCAAGGGATTCGTGAAAAAGTGCTATATTAGAACAAAAAATGTCACCGCGTATTGTTTTTTACGAGGGAAACTCAGGGGGGTCGATACTGGCCCCCCTGGGATAGTGTAAATTCATATTTAGGATGGACGTGTGGTCAGAATCATATATGACTTACATACCCGACAGGGGCCGGCGGGGGGTAGAGTCGATTCTCTTTTTGGGAAGGAGAATTCACCTGCCGAACTTTAAGTTGTGAGCTCCACTGCTCACGCAATCATCCCACCCACCCACCCGCGACTTGGTTTGCAAAATCTTTTTAAGACCGTGACGGTGGGTACCGAATGGCACTTGGCGACGACAGCGACGCCGACGACGACAGCGACAAAGACGACGACGACGCCGCCGACAACGACTACGACGACACCGACGACGTCTCCAACGACATCGACGACGCAGACAACGACGACGACGACGACGACGGCACCGACGACGACGGCACCGACGACGACGACGCCGACGCCGACGACAAAGACGACGATGACAACGACGACGACGATGACGACGCCGACGACGACGACAATGACGACACCGACGACGACGACGACGACGACGTCAACGACGCCGACGACCACGATGACGTCGACGACGGCGGCGACGACGACGACGCCGACGTCGACGACGAAGACGACGACGCCGACGACGACGAAGACGACGACGACGTCGCCAACGAAGACGACGACGAGGGAGGAAAGGAGGACGACGGCGGCGACAACGACGACAACGACGACAACGACGAGGGAGGAGGGAGGAGGGCGACGACGCGAACGACGAAGAAGGAGGAAGGACGGCGACGCCGACGACGACAACGACGAGGGAGGAGAGAAGACGACGACGACGACGACAACGACGACTACGACGACAACGACGAAATAGGAGGGACGACGACGCGACGACGACGACGGACGACGACGACGACGACGAGGGAGGAGGAGGAAGGACGACCACGGCGACAGCGACGACAGAACCAACCACGACGCCAAAGAGGACGACGACGACGAACACGAGGAAAGACAATGGACGACGTAGGCGACGACGACGACGACGCGGGAGGAGGGAGGACGGCGACGACGACGACGACGACGCAAGGGCGCGCGCGCACGCTTTTGTTGAAAATCAGTGTAGCGAAACCTTGTGTGTTTTGTAAGTGTTTTGGACGCGGGATTTTGAAATCCTTCCGAAACCGATGGGTTTTGAAGGATTTCGGCGTACGCGCGCGACGACGCGCGCGTGTGCACTTCGTCCCATTTTTTGCATGCGAAGGATTCTCGCGACGGCACACGCGCAAGGGCGTTCGACGGATTTCGACATGCGCGCGCGAAGCACGTTTGGTAGCATTTTGTGAACATCTTGAAAAACCATGGTTTCCTTAAGATTTCGCAAGAGCTCGCGAGTAAGCTCTTTTAGCAAATCAGTGTTGCGAAACCATGTGTTTTTGTATGTTTTTTGGAAACTCGATTGCGAAATCCTTGAGAAGCCTATGGGTTTTGAACGCGCGCGACGACGCGCGCGTGTGCACTTCGTCCCATTTTCTGCGTGCGAAGGATTTTCGCGACGGCACACGCGCAAGGGCGTTCGACAGATTTCGACATGCGCGCGCGAAGCACGTTTAGTAGCATTTTGTGAACATTTTGAAAACCTATGGTTTCCTTAAGATTTCGCAAGAGCTCGCGGGTAAGCTTTTTTAGCAAATTAGTGTTGCGAAACCATGTGTTTTTGTATGTTTGTTGGAAACTCGATTGCGAAATCCTTCAGAAGCCGATGGGTTTTTTGAGGATTTCGGCATGCGCGCGCGACGGCGCGCGCGTGTGCACTTCGTCCCATTTGTTGTAAGGGATTCGTGAAACAAGTATTATGTTAGAACAAAAGGTGTCCCCGCGTATCATTTTTTACAAGGGAACCTCAGGGGGGTCGATACCGGCCCCCTTGGGATAGTGTAAATTCATATCTAGGATGGACATGTGGTCATAATCATCAATGATTTACATACCCGAAAGCGTTACGGATAACGCCGGGGGGGGGCAGAGTCTATTCTCTTTTTAGAACTGAGAATCTATGTTGTGCAATTTCCCAGCAGAGCCAGGCAACGCCCTGACGACGGGCAGCGACAACAAGGCGGCGGAACCGACACTGGGGCCCAGACGACGAGCGGTGACGAGGCGGCGACGTGGCGGCGATGTCGACCACAATGTGGCGGACCCGAAACTGGGGCCCAATTCCTCATGGAAAGAAGCAAGGACCCCCGAGCTCACTCCCCCCTGAGACCTCTCCTCAGATGCGTTCTGACCAGAATATCGAGGCGCATCGCCCCGTGGCGACGAGGGAAGTATAGCGGTATTGGTGCCTGTGCATCCTCTGGGAGGTGGGAGGGGACGAGGAGAGGGAGAGGAGGGGGAGAGACGAGGGAGAGGAGAGGGAGAGGAGAGGGACGAGGAGAGGGACGAGGAGAGGGAGGGAGAGTAAATGGAGGCGGGAGATGAGGGAGAAGAGCGGGAGAGTGCGGAGGCCAGGGGCGGGGCCCTGAGATCGTTTGCGGGGGCTGCTGCAAAGTAAATGCCACAACCATCGCGGATTCCGCCAATCCATACGCTGGGGCTTCACCCGGCCCGCTGACCCTGACCCTCTAGGTCGCATCAGCCGCGGGTGAAGACTGCTAGAGGCCTTCTAGATGGGGTCCGAGTAGATGGGGTCGGAGGATCGCGCCGCATCACCGATGCATCGACGATACATCGAGGATGCATCGGCGACGGTCGGCGTGGGGAAACACGGGCTCCATATCCAGCCGCATCGCCGATGCATGGGCGATGTGGCGCGATCCCCCGACCCCGTCTACTCCGACCCCACCTAGGAGGCCTAGAACTATAGGGCTGGCGAAGGAACGAAGCCGCAGGAGAAAGGGAAAGGGCGGATGGGCCTGGGGAGGGTGGCCAAGAGGTGCGGCCGCGCTCGCCCCGGCTCGACCCCACCAGGTCCTCAGTGGCTGTCTGTTGGACAACGGCCGATGCCTGTGCTGCCAAATGTGCGCTTATCGATGCGGTGAGGCGTCGGGCGGGAGTGAACGAGACAACTTGAGGCGCTGCTCTTAGGAACTTGATCTCTGTTCCCGAATGAATATTCACCCCCTCCCCCTCAAGGCTGGCGGCCAACCCGGAACCAGGCCAACCCCATGAGGGCCCCCCTCCACCATCCCTGTCAAAAAACAATACGAAGCGCACTCTGCCTCCACATTTGGAGCGTGCGCGGCCAACCCGTTGCGCCCCCCCTCCACCATCCCTGTCAAAAAACCATACAAGGTACACTTTGGAGCAAAGTCTTGAGTCATGTTCGTGAGGCCCGCGAGCACTTTGTATTGTTTTTGGCAAGGACGGCGGGGGTGTCAGCAAATGCCTTGCTGCGCGCAGGGCCACCATCCCTGACAACAAAATACAAAATGCGCCTCGCGGCTAAATCTGGATCATGCGCGGCTACCCCGCGATCGCTGTCAAGTGGCTTTGGACAGGATCGGCGGGGGTGGTGGCGGGTGGCCTGCTGTGCGTAGGCCCACCAAACACAATGATGGGCATTGGTTTTCGACCAAGGATGGTGGGGGCCGACATGTTTCCCGATGTGTGCTGTCACGTGCGCAGGCGCACCTGACGCACTCTGCACGTGCCCCGAACGTGGCGCACTTGGCGCGGCTGGAGTGTGCGGCACACCTGGCGCACTCGGAGCACGTGGCGCATCTGGCGCACCAAGCGTGCCTGGCACGCTCGGGCCCCAGGGGTGCCTGGCGCGCGTGGCGCGCCTGGCACGCGTGGCGCACCTCGCCCAAGCGTCGAGCACCGGGGGTCGGCTTTGGTTCCCAGTAGCTGCCCATCCAAAGACGACCGCTGAACATGCTCAAGCTCGGGTTCAGCTTATGTGTTGGGAGGGCGGGTGGGAGTGAACTGGACGGCTTGCGGGCGGGCGGGTAGCTTGACCCGTACCCCTGCCCGCAAATGGACTGGACAGGGGGTTGCGACCAGGTGGGGCGTGCAAGACACGCCTGGGTGGCTCCAGGATGGTCCAAAGGTGTAACGTCTCCTCCAAGGCGCCGAAATGCTGCCCAAGGCTGCCCGCGTGACATCCGCCAAGGCGTCAAAAGGCCCCAAGATGGCTCCCACGCGGCCCTATGAACTTCCCCACGCCCATCAGAAATAACCCAAATCATTGAACAACGGGAGTCTGATTCGATTGATATGATCGGCCTTCTCGCGCTAAACTGCTCCCGGTGGTCCTCTGAAGCCGCCAGGTGTTCCCGAGATGCCCCAGCAGGGCCACAAAGGCTCAGAGAGGCCCCACGAGCGCCCCAAATTGCATCCCAAGAGAGCTCGAAGAGGTAAGTTCTTGGCACACGGCCTCAAGCATGGCCCCTAGAATGTCTAGAATAGAAGGTCCCCGACAGAGCCGCAAGAGTTGCCACATGATCCCAAACTGGGCCTCAAGAGAGCCCCAAGAGTGTTCCAAAGGCCCCTGAAAGCGTCCCAGACGGCATCAATTGGCAATTGTTGGAAGCTGTTTGGGCTGATCCTTCCATCGGTTCGGCTCCACTTGCGCGGCTCCACGTCCCTTCTCACGTGAGCTCGCCCAGCAGTGGTGTCCAGATATGCTGGGCTGGAGCACGCGAAGCGTCAACCAATTGACATAACAACTACCTATACGACCACCCTGCGGGTGATAAGGAGGTCGTGGGGGGGGAGGGGGGTGGCTCATGACGACAACTGTGATGAACGTGGTGCTGATGGGCGATGATGGTGTGGATGACGTGGCAGATTTTTTTTGTTACTTCGCTTGGGCGAACTGTGTCGTTCGGTTTGCCACTAAGCGACGCGGCACTCAGCCCATGATGAACAACCATGATGAGCAACCATGATGAACAACCAAGATGAGCAACCGGCGGACAATGATGAGCAACCATGATGAGCAACCGGCGGGACAATGATGAGCAGCCATGATGAGCAACCGGCGGGCAACCAACGGGACAACGCGGGCTACCGCTTGACAAGGCCGGGGGGAAACATTTGTGTTGGCGGACCCCTAGCGACAGCAGAGTGAATTCCTCTCGCTGGCCCACGCAGCTTCGCCTCGCCCGCACGCACGGCACGAGCACGAACTCGAAACTCGATTTCCAGGTGGGGGGACTCCGTTACACTGCGATCTCACCTCCCAACCTCCGATCATCGCACTTGTCATCGCCGCCGTCGCTGTCATCATCACTCTCGCCCCGCCGTCCCAAGCAATATGATTGCTTGGGGTAAGTTCACGACCGCGGCCATGCCACTATCAGAGAGAGAGAGAGAGACGCGGCAGTGTCCCATGACACTGTGGCCCTCAGCATACTCGCCAATCCATTGGCACGACCCGAGACGGACGCGCAGTCTCCAAGATGGCCCAGAGGGCTCGAAGACGGCCACAAGACCGAGGGAACACAGGTCGAGTTCGAGACACACGCGAGAGAGCAGACTGCGCGCTGCTCTGGCGTGGGTCTTGAACTCCACCGCCTTCACACGGCGCTCCTGCGCTGGCACGGTGGCAAGGCTTGCCGCAGGCAGCTGGATACGTGCTTCGCGTAGGATTTACGCCCGCAGGATATGCCTGCTCTTCGCGTCCCGCTGTCGATTGCTGTGGCACGGTGATGCTACTCATGTGCGCAAGTTGCCTTTTTTATACTATAGCTGCAGATCGACTGCCCTGCATCGGCTGGTGCTGTTTACGCTATATCTCTTGCGTTGGGGTAATCATTAGCTTCCTTTTGCCACAATCCTGCAATGTTCGTCCGTCCCTATGTTGTAATCTTTCTGGCATGTTCATACACATGTTCTGTTTCCTGTTTGGTTGTATTTCATCTTAAAGACAATTCAGCTGTCATCGCCATCTGTCGTCGTCTCTGTCGTTACTTTCCCGCCACCTTTTCACCTGCCACTCTGACAAGTTCTACCGTCATCTGCTCATCTGCTGCATGGTTTCACTCGTGCTTCGTCTGCCGTTGCATACGCGCCGTCTTTACTAAATTTAGTGTGGTGGTCACCGTTACCCAAACTTGTTTGCAGTCTGTTGTCGTTGCCAGAACCGAGCCGCTGTGCCTGGCACCTTTGCTGTGCGCCGATGCCGGGACACTTTTTCTTACGCTGTTTTCGACTCCAATGTTCGTTGTCGGCGGCGCCTTGACACCGTGACGCCTGCATTTAGTTTGCCAACACTCCTTCAATTTCCGGCAGACTCATGTCGGGTGGACCACTCGGTAATTCTAGGGTCGCGAAGCCGGTGCATGTGGAGAAGGCGGCTTCCATGCTATCCAAGAATGTGGGTTCTCCGGCAGGTGGGGCGGGAGATCCCCATGGAAATCTAAGAATCCAAGCCTGTCGGGTGGGGAAAGCGACGTGCAAGCCAAATGCAATATAGCTGTGAGCTGCATCAAAGTTGCTGGCAATGTAGATGTAAGCTAAGGCTAGCTAAAAGCAAGCTGCAAACGTACTAGACATACTCAAACGAGAATCTGAGAGCAAGCGGACATGTAATTATAATAGGGCTCTACGCAATGCAAACTCAATGCGAACTTACATAAGCTCAAGGCTGGCTATAGGAAGGGAGAAAAAACGGCAAGCTGGAAACAACATCAATGAACTCCCGAATAAGGCTGCGTGGAAAGGCAAACTGGATTCGAACAAGATGAAATTCCGCCGACCCGGCGTGTGAGTTTAAGAAGTCTAAGCTGAAGCTCTGCTGCTTCAGCATGGGCTTTAGCTCTGCTTGGGAAGGGGGTAGGGGGGGGGGGGGACGTAATTACCTGACAAATTAAGTGTGGGCACCACGCCCCCCTGCCAGCCCGCCAGCCCCCAGGAGAGAGGGACGGGGGGAGGGGGGACAGGCAAGCTAGGTGCGCTCGCGTCATATCTGACATCCGACCCGTCCCTTCCATCCCTTACCATGGCGCAGATCCCCCCTCTACTCGCACAGTCGGATGTCGAGCAGGGCAAGGATCCCGAAAGGGTACGCGATGCATTGTAGAGCACGGCATGGCATGTCGCAAAAGAGCACCGCAAAGCGTAGTATCAACCTAGCATTGCATGACATGCAGTGGCATGCCTGGCACGGGAAATGACGCCAGCGCTGCAGCGGGAGCTCGAGTCGAAACGAGCGGAAGCGCGGAAACGAGACCAGCGCTTCAGCGGGAGCACGATTCGGAACGAGCGGAAGCACGGAAATGAGGCCAGCGTTGCAGCGGGAGCACGATTCGGAACGAGCGGGGCCCGAAAATGAGGCCGGTGCCTCAGCTAGAGCAGCATTTCGAAACAAATGCAGGCGAAAACCCAACTCCGGGGAAACCTGTGTAAAAAAACAATACGCCGGGGGGAGTCGAGCACTTTCAAACCGTCATCAGGGGAAGAGGGAGAGTAGTATTCATATTGGATAATTGTAGAGAGGGGGGGGAGAGGGGGGGGGGACAGGAGAGGGGGGGGGGACAGCAGAGAGGGGGGAGGGGGGGGGGGGAAAGAAGAGAGGGGAGGGGGGGGGGGACAGGAGAGAGGGGGGGGGGGGGCAGGAGAGAGGGGGGGGGGGGTGGGAAAGGAGAGAGGGGGGGGGCAAGCTAGGTGCGCTCGCGTCATATCTGACGTCCTACCCCTCCCTCCCATCCCTTACCATGGCGCTGATTTTCTCTATCCGCGGACGCGTGTCGTAGCGGACCTGTGGCTCCGCGCGCGCGTGCGTAGTGGGTGGTGGTGCACGTGCGTGCGTGCGTGCGTGTGTGCGTGGTTGTGGTGGTGGTGGTGGTGGTGGTGGTGGTGGTGGTGGTGGTGGTGGTGCTGGTGCTCGTGCTGGTGGTGGTGCTGGTGCTGGTGGTGGTTGTGATGGTGGTGGTGGTGGTGGTGGTGGTGGTGGTGGTGGTGGTGGTGGTGGTGCGGCGCGGTGGTGGCGGGCGGATGGGCGCGCGAGAAAGAGGCCCGCGCTGGGGCGAGAACGCCATCCTGAACGACGGAGGCGAAACACCGATCCGAAAATGAGGCCCACGCTGCAGCGGGATCACGATTCGGAACGATTCGGGAGCAGAAATGAGGCCGGCGCCTCAGCGAGAGCATCATTTTGAAAAAAACCCGTTTCCCGAGAATCCTGTGTGTTAAAAAATAGTACGCGGGGGGCGTTCGGCCCGAAAATGGTGCCGGCGCCTCAGCGAGAGTCGTTTCCCGGGATTTTCCGGGAATCCTGTGTGTAAAAAATCAGTACGCGGAGGGTGCGCGGCCATCACCTGGACGCCATCAGGGGAAGAGGGAGAGTATTTTCACATTGAGAAATTGTACAGGAGAGCTGGAGGGGGGGACAGGAGAGGGGAGGGGGGGACAGGAGAGAGGGGGGGGGGAGAGGGGGAGGGTGGACAGGAGAGAGGGGGGGGGGCAGGAGAGAGGGGGGGGGAGGGGGGGAAAGGAGAGAGGGGGAGCGGGGGACAAGAGAGAAGGGGTGGGGGACAGGAGAGAGGAGATGGGGAGGGGGGGGGGCCGGGATCATCACCATCTCCATCACCATCACCAACACCATCGTCACATCACCATCATTATCATCATCATCATCATCATCATCATCATCATCATCATCATAATCATCATCGTCATCGTCATCATCATCATCATCATCATCATCATCATCACCATCATCACCATCGTCACCATCGTCATCGTCATCGTCATCATCATCATCATCATCATCATCATCATCATCATCATCATCATCATCATCATCATCATCATCATCATCCAGAGCGCCCCGGATCGGCGGCACTGGCCAGAGGCCACTACAATACAAGCTAACGATTGCGACACGAACCCCCCTTGTATCACAAAAGCAACGGTTCGCCAGTGGGGCAACACCGTGAAGGACAGCGACAGGTAACGCGGCAAGTTGGCCGAGAGCAAGCCAGATGCAGGCTAGCATCATGCTTCGTGCAAGCAAGAGGCAAACTACGCACAAGCACAGGTCGAGCCAAGCCAACATGCAGCCAGAGGCAAACTCAAGGCGAGCCAAAACCACGCCAGGGGCAATTCGCGTACGAAGCCAAAGGCAGGTCAAACAGCCAGCTGCAAACCAGGGCAGAGGAACACAACATGCAAGGACAAAGGAAGCGGACCTTCGACATACAAGACGGAACCAACACATTCAAATTGATGTCAAAAGGGTCTCCGAGAACGGGGGTGGTATTCGAACTGGTATTGTTTGTCTGTGCTCTGTTGGGCCGTGGTCACGCTCCGAAGTTGCACCGAGAATCTGGCACATGTATGATACATCCCATTTACCACTCCCCATGAAGACTTCGACTGCGCGGCTCGCACGTCTTGTGCCCCCCTGCTTGTCCAAACCCTCCCCACGATCTCCGTGCCCACCCCCTGAATCTCAGAAGGACAGTGGGCAAGCGATCGGGCATACCATCTCGACGTCAGCCCTGTGCCGCTCCCGGCGTCCATATATGGTCGAAGTCGGCGCGTTGACCCCCAGAACGCCCACCTGGAAGCGGCCGAAATTTCGGAGAACGCCCACACGGATGCTGCCTCTAGACTCGTGGATGCCATGACAATGAACACTCGAATCATTGAGTCCACTGGGGCAGGGATCCCGGAAGCGGCGGGATGCCGGAGCCCCTGGGCGGCGGGCCTCATGACAGCGTCGGGGGGACGAGCAAGACAACCCTCCTCGAAACCAAAACGTAAGTTTCTGATGTTCGGTCGGGCTGTCCCCCTACAGGGGGCCGTTGGGCGAAACATGTTTTAAAAATACCCCCAACAAATATTCCGAAAATGCTCAAACATAGTCCAAAAATAGTCCCAATACAATTTTCAAACTATTTTTGAAATTTCCCTCCTGTAGAGGGACAGGCCCGACTTAATTCTAATGTTGGCCGACGCGCGAATGTCGGATGGACGAATCATACAACCCGCCTCGAACTCGAACGCAAGTTTTGAATGCTCGTCGACGCGCGGAACGCGGCTCCACGGGGTCAGATTTGTTATAGAGTTGCCGTTGCCAGTTTTTACCGCGAACACTGCAATTTCAGGGGGCCAGGGCGCCGTCACGCCGTGGGACAAACTTGCGCGTCATTGTGGTTGAGGGGGGATGTCGAACCAGTGCGCTTGTGATCTGACGCTGGAGATCCGCATGCAAGAAGCCATTATGAACGATGAAATCCGATGCCGATTACTCAATCGCACAAGCCAGCGCTCCGTCAACACTCCAGACAGAGCCCCCTTTAGCAAGACACCCTTTCCGTGAAGAAGAGGCCCAGGGCCGGACCCAGCCTTGGGCCAAGCAGCGGGCTCAGGCCCACAAAGGATGGGGCCGCCACGACCGCGCGAGAACCGACCGAAGCCAACTCGACAAACGGCTTGGCAGGGTGGGGGTTCTCTATCGGCCTCGGCTTCACGCCAGAGTGACCCGGGGTCATCGCTTAACCACAGCGCCAGCCCACACGGCGACCATACATCGGGCGCAAGCCCGTAGAACCGAGAGGGCCAAACACTGTGGGCCCCGTCGGCCTGCTCCTCGGCATCGGTATCGCGGCGTTTTGGGGGTAAGAATGACCATTGGCGCGCGGCTTTTTGGGGGGGCCGTGGGGGGGCCAAATCCAGGCGCGCAAGCCGCTGCTACCGCTTTGCGTTCAGCCATCTGGGGAGCCATCTGTGCCCGCACCAAAGGTCAGCCCGGAGAATGGTCATTCTTACCTCTAGCCGACAACCTCTGACGCCTATGCTCCTGGCCGGCCCCTCCTGCCAACCCTAGTAAGGTCACGGCGAGTTCACATCGTGATGGTGCCGGCGCTGGTTTATGTCACCACGTGGATATAGGCTGCGCGCACAAGAGGGCAGGGGGAGGGGGGAAGGCTTCTTGAAAGGAGGCCGCTTCTGAAAAGGCGCCAGCCCTACACCTACAGACAAGGCCCGCGCCTTCTGAGAAGCACGGGTACGTTTAAGGAGCCTTCCCCCCTCCCACTACCCCCTCTACGCGTGGCCGAAGATCGTCAATCCCGAAACGATCGAGGCTGTCCGACAGCGCCGATCGTTCGATGTGGACCGATGCTGGGCAGCTGGCGGCGTTCGCGCCAAGCTGGGGTGGCCGCTGCGTGTCCGCGCGGATCGGACTTCCCACATGGACACAAGGAGCCACGGCCTCCGGCGTTGTGATGTTCCGCCCCCCCAAGAAATTGGGCGTCGCTTAGACTGGGGGGGCGATGAAATGGGCGGGGGCGAGAAAGGTCACCTCTCGGGCCCTGCAAGCCTCCCTTTGGCTCCGAGAGGGCCCCTGTTCTGCAACCCTCACTGCCACTGCCCCGCCACGTACCGCACCCCCACTGCGCGACGCCTAACAGAAAAATCTGGAGCCCGACTCTGGGACTTGCACCTCGTCCGGAATAGTTCGGTCCCGAGCCCACGTGGCCAGATCCAGTCGGGGGAAACGTAAGGGGAGGATAGCAGAGGGTGTAGAGAATCAGCTCACGTAGCTGATTTTCCCAGCGCCTCCGGGCGCCGGGAATGGGCCCGGCGGCGGGGCCGAAACTGGCTGCATGCAGCAGATTTCGTACCCCCCCTTTCCCTATCCCCCCCTTTCGTTCGGCCCGATCCAGGAGCCATGAACCGAAACATGTTGTCATCTCTTGGAAAGGCAACTTTCGCTTCTGTTGGCTTCCGTCGGTCGTCGCTGGCTTCCGAGGGCGGAGCCGCCCTCGTTCTGCTCCCGCGAGCTTCCGCCGCCCTCCCGCCGCCTTCCGCCGAGGAAGAGATGCCAACTCCTCCCGCCCACAGGCCCTGAGGTCCGACGTTGAGAAAAATATGCGACATCGGACAACAATCACGACTGGAGCCCTGTGCCCCATCTTTCTGCGTCATTTTCGAGCCAGATCGATCTATGATCAGGTCGGGCATATCCTCCTACATGCGGATTCTGGAAGAACGAACACTGGTCAAACAACCATCAAAATATTCAAAAGAGCAGGACAAATCGTCACCATACTATTTCTCACTATTCTTGAACATTCATCCCCCCCGTAGAAAGACATACCCGTCGCAAATCTATGAGAGCCCCGGGGCCCGAACCCGAGCGGAAAAGCCCGGCTCGAACTGCATGGCAGCGCCAGGACCTCAGGGAAGGCGAGGCCCTCTCTGGCACGCCGCGCGTACGAGGGCTCCGCCAAAGGCCCCGCTGGCGCCCGCCGCGCGCCCGCAGATCAGATATCAAAGGACCTCTGACCCTTTGGGAGAGGACCTAAGCTGGGAGGGTCAGGAGCATTAGGGATAAGGGGTCTTTCCTTAGGTATCAGACCAAACCACCCAGAACTATTATGTATCCCTGATTTTGGTGGACCCAAAAGGGGGTCCAGCTGAAAGGAGGTGGTGCGATAGGTTTGGGGCAATTGTATTGCAAATGTATGGCGCAGTAGAATTGTATCGTACTGTGTTCCAACTGATGTATTGCACGCGAGAATCCAACAATACATTTGCTTCCCAGAACGTACTACACGCCCCAAGACTATTGCAACCCACAAGCACCAGATCCACTGCACCACCCCCTTGTAGCTGGACCCCCTTTCGGGCCAACCAGACTGATGCGGAGACGGGGACCTCAGCGAGGCCACGCCCTCGTCGTGTCCTTAGGGTCAGGGGCTCTTTTCTGCTCGACGGCCCGCCCCCGGCGCCTGCTCCTCAGCGCAACTGCCACGCCCGCCGCAGCCCCCGCCGCCGCGGACACGGCACAGCGGGCGGCCGCCTCGCCGGGGCCTCGGGGCTCCAGCACGCTGGCCTTAAGTCGGGCCTGTCCCCCTACGGGGGGATTCTCGACGAAAAATAAAAAATACCCCCAAAATAATAATAATAATACTAATAATAATAATAATAATAATAATAATAATAACAATAATAATATTAATAATACAAATACTCATAATAATAATAATAAGAATAATAATAGAATGATTCAAAAATAATCAGGAGACTATTTTCTGAATATCTTCTGACCTTTTTGGGGCATTTGTGGGGTATTTTTTTGGTTTCGTCGAAAATCTCCCTGTAGGGGGACACGCCCGACTTAACGCTGGCCAGAGCGGGAAGCTCGGAGGGCGGAGGAGGACAGGGACAGGGAGTCTGCGTTCCGGCGCCAGTAACTGGAGCGGTCCCTGAGGGGCAGACGTGCATATGGCACAGTGCATCTGGTGAAACGCGTGCATGGAAGGCCGCTCAAGCATCCAACGAGTCGCTCCAGCTCAAACGAGGTCGCCCTATAGGTCGTTTGGCTTCTGTCCGGAACCACGGCGGAGGGGGCAGGGGAGGGGGGGGGGCGGAAGCCAGGCTCCCGGAGTTCCAGCGATATGGCACATGGCTTGTTCGCTCCCCACGTCTTTCGTGGGCCCCGGGCCTCCCGCGTCCGTCATCGGCCTGGGGGGGCCCTCAGGAATGGACCTGGGGCGGAAAGCTACCCCTGGGGAAGAGGTCGGGACCTCTGGGGCGGCATATTGAGCAAAATCATATCGGAGGATGTACGGGAGGTTCGCCGCGGCGGCCGCGGCACAACGCGAGGCCGCGAGGCTGCCTCACCAAGACCTTGGGGTGTCGTCGCGGGCCGTTGTGGAAGCTCTGAAGGGGAGGGCCTCCTGAGGGGGAGGTCGCCACGAAGAGAAGGGGGTCATGAACAGAGGAGCAGGTCCTGAACCTCCTGTCCACGTTTCAAAGTCTGGGGGCCCTGCCCAGGCCCCGAGACCCTTCAACAATTGCTTGGGACGCAGAACCAGCCGCTAGCCCCAGGGAACGTCTGGGGGTCCAGGGCACTCTTCACGCATGCCAAAGGCACGGGAAGCCCAGGTGTCGAGAGCCCGTTTTTCCTCTCGACTCAGTTCTCTCATGCGAAGGAGGGGAGGTAACGGGGGATATGGGGAGCAGTAGGGGGCAGTGGGAGGCAATGAAAGGGTAAGGGATGCGCAAGGAAGAACACCATAACACAGTGAGCGAACCAACTGGGTGGGTGTGGGCTATCAGGCCTCTATCAGGTATGAACGGGCCATTGGGGACCGATGCGTCCCCCCTGAGTCCGCCCCCCGAGCTGTTGCCCCTGAGAAAGGCTCAAAGAAATTCTTGAGAGGGAGCCCAGCGGGCTACGGAAAGGCTTCCAGTAACCATCGACATGCCCCCCACTGCCACTCAGGGAAGAGAGCGGCCACGAGGTGCGGTCCACAAGCTTTGGGGATCAAACTTACACATCTGATGGCGCTCTCTTGAGTGGGTACAAGCGGCGAGCTCGGGGGGAAGGCAGAGGCGGGCCGGCACCAACGGCTGGAAGCTTCTCGCCAACCCCGAGTGGTAGTGTGAACATACCAAGTACAACTATGGCCAGAACGGGTCCACCGAGCCCGCTATTGCCAAACTGATCCGGCATCTGTTGTCGACCAAGACTCCAACACATGCTTTCCGATCCGGAGGTGCCCGGCGGCGGGTGAATCTTTCACTGCGTCTTGCTACTAAGGCGTCCACGGGCCGAGGCCATTCAGCAGCCAACATGCTAGAGCGCCCGGGAGCGCGCCTGCTGGCTCATGGCGATCGCAAAATGGCTGCGGCGATCTCAGTGCGTCCGTGTGAACTGGACTGTGCTCCCTCCCGACGCGCGCTGCGAACGATTTCTCTGCTGTCGCTCAGACCATGGTGTCCCGTCGCTCAGACCATGGTATCCCGTTGCAGGCAAAGCAATTCCGTAGTATCAGGCGGGATCAGCACCATGGTGGTTGCACTGGGGTGCGATTCAGCGCGTCGCGCCCCGAGCCCTCTCAACACAACTCCTGAACTACTAAGGTCGATCAGCTCACGAACTACGCCCAGGTGCTGAAGAATCCATCTTTTACCTGCCTTCCCTTGCACCCCATGCAATAAGCAAGGGTCCGACGCAGACGTCTCTTGACGATCCGCGAGAAAACGCCAAGATAATCCAAGGAACATCTGTTGTTCTGGGGGGGAGTGTTCATTCTCGGCACGGGCGGTGCTGAAACAAACCAATGGGGGAAATACGTAACAAAGGGCGAATGGTGTTGGAGAAGAGGAAGGGCAACCGACCAGGCCAGCGCGGACAGGAGCGCGTCATGCCGCACCCTGCTGGTGATACCTTGAAGCTCTGAGCTCGCGGGCGCCTCTTTATCGGCACACGCCGTAGAACTGCACAGATGCTTTAGCTCCGAACAAACGCAACTTTCAAGCTTAGGCCAGGCCGCTGCGACACAGGTGAATTCCTGGTGGCGGGAAAGAAGGAAATAAGCAACGTCAAACCGAACACGTGTCCCACTTCCTCCCAAGCGTTCTGCCGTGTCTCATGGGCTGGCCTGGAGCGCATCCGTCAGGCAGCTGCCTGAATAGCACAGAACTCATTTCGAACACGCTCAAGTAACATTTTTTTTACACGCTCAAGCAACATTGACCACCTAAGGCTACCAGACAGCAGGGTCCAGAGACCTGCTCCGCGCATCGCGCAGGTCCCATGTGGATCCCAACGAGAGTCACCACCAACTCTTCAGAATCGCCCACGGGCGCTCAGATGCCCTCTCGGGTCAACACCCCCGTCAAGGCCTTCGAGAAACCTGGCAACTTATGTCGCTCAAAAAGCCGGGCTTCGCGCACTCCACGATGCCTCGCCGGCACCGCTCGAGAGAGGGCCTTCAGAGGCGCTGCTGGGACTGGAAGGCCTCCGCGGCACCCTCCAACCTAACTCTCCCTGCAGCCCCGACAAATGGGAAACGGCAAGGGCGTAGGATACCTCAATTGTGGATGCAGCAAGACCCTCCCGCAGGACCCATGTGTGACCCGTCCCAAAAGCGAAGTTCACTGCTAAAGAAGTCCAGCAAGGAGGTTGGCAACGTTCTGCAGGCGTGTGTTGCGCCTGCCGTTGGGGATCTCACGCGTGATTCCTCGACTCCTTTAGGCACTGGTGTGGGAGGTGTCCGCACCTCCCCCGCCCCCTTGGAAACCCCTGCGGACATCCAATGGCCAACTCAACGGACCATACCAGGACGGCGCCGCGAGGCGCAATCGATTACATGATGCTACATGGCACCAGCTCGTGGCAACCCAACGAGATATCATTACACGACACGCACCACGACGGAAGCGCACGGGGCGACCCACCGGACAGCCCGCTGGACGAGGAGCAGGAGAGGGAAGCAGCACGACGTTTTGCCCGCGGGCGCCCGAGCGGGGGGAACCACAACGCACATGGCTTCGCACGCACGTCGCGCACAGCGTCCGGATAGGTCCTTGGTCTGTAGGCCCAGCGCGGACGGTATGGGATCTCACCTCGCGACCAACTTCCTGGCCTGACTGCCACAGAGAAGCTGCGTCGTCACTAATTCTGCACAAGAATTCACTCCTCCGAGAGACCCTGAACAGCATTCGAAACATGTTCCGCCGTACGTTGCGCCAATCACCCCTTGAACAACCAGATCGTCGACTGCCCCAGTGGGGCGCCTTAAATTGCACCAGGCATCCGGCAGAAAACTGACTCGTCGAGTGCCTGGACGGATGCGCCCGCGCCACAGGTTGCGCCAGACACTCCGCGGGCAACCTAGTCGCCCGATGCTTTTACAGGTGTGCCATAGATTGCGCTAGTCACCCTGTGGGCAACCAAATTGTCCGATGCGTTCTAGGTGTGCTACAAATTGCGCCAGAAGCCTGCAGGGCACCAGATTATCCGCTGCTCTCTTCGGTGTTCCGAATGAGCCTGCCTTAGGTTGCGCAATGTGTTGCGCCACCCTGTGGGTATGCTGTAGGTTAGGCCTTAGGTTAGCCCAGACACGTCGCGGGCAACCGAATCATCCGTTACCTGGTTCGGTGCCATTGGGTCTGCCGGAAGTTACGCCAACCAGTGGGTCTGCCATGGCCAGGCACCCAACGGGCAACCCAAACTGTCTGTTCCCATACTCGGTGTGCCCAGTGGGTCCGCCACAAGTTGCGCGATAGGTTGCGCCACCCAATGGGCCTGCCATGTATTGCGCCGTAAATTGCGCCGGTCCTCCCGATGGCAACCAAAGCGTTCAGTTCCGTACTCGGCGTCCCCAATGGCAGGTTGGCAGGTTGCACCATCGGTTGCGCCACCCAGTGGGTCTAGCACTGGTTGCGCAAAACATAATGCTGGCAACCAAATCGCCCATTTTGTATTGTGCGCCTACTACGAACAAGATTTGCTGTTCAGGGGCAACGTGTCAGGACGCCAGGCCATCGCCCTGATTTCAGGGCGCGGCCGGGAAATCCTGGCCTACAATAAACACCAGTGCGCCTTGGAACGATGCACAGGATGTCGCTGAAGAGGCCGCAATGCTCTGCGACAGTTGCAAGACTGGCTCCTGCTGACGACATGTGGCGATTGGTGCCCATCACCCCACAACCTCATCCCTCCTTCTGGCCAGACCTACGCGTGCACGAGAAGTGCAACCAGGGATGGCAACCCCAAGAAAGAAACATACTACGCTGCCTCAAGGAAGGCTGAGGACCCCAGCCACACGCTAGGTCTCGAATGGCGCGGGGATGCCTGTAAAAGGGATCAAAGTATCAGAGCCTTTCCTTGCCAACCATAGCTGTCTGTTCGGCATGCTCTCAGAAGCGAGAACATCAACTCGATATTCCAAACATCCCCTCGGTGTCTGAAACTCCGACCTTGGTCTGGGCCCATGGGCGGCTGAGCCGATCACCTCCGCTTTCTCTGGGCCTGGCCTTGGCCTTCCCCAGTGCGTCTCCCTCTCTGCCGTACCTACGCTAATTTCAACCCAGGTGCTTTCACCTCGTCGATATCAACCTCTCTGCACGGCTGCGCCAGCAATTCGTACTTTGTGTGGTTGTTCTGCACCCTCGTAACTTTGTGTGGTCTGTAGGCCCAGCGCGGACGGTATGGGATCTCACCTCGCGACGAACTTCACGGCCTGACTGCCACATTGAAGCAGCGTCGTCACTAATTCTGCACAAGAATTCACTCCTCCGAGAGACCCTGAACAGCATTCGAAACATGTTCCGGCGTACGTTGCGCCAATCACCCCTTGAACAACCAGATCGTCGACTGCCCCAGTGGGGCGCCTTAAATTGCACCAGACATCCGGCAGAAAACTGACTCGTCGAGTGCCTGGACGGAGGCGCCCGCGCCACAGGTTGCGCCAGACACTCCGCGGGCAACCTAGTCGCCCGATGCTTTTACAGGTGTGCCATAGATTGCGCTAGTCACCCTGTGGGCAACCAAATTGTCCGATGCGTTCTAGGTGTGCTACAAATTGCGCCAGAAGCCTGCAGGGCACCAGATTATCCGCTGCTCTCTTCGGTGTTCCGAATGAGCCTGCCTTAGGTTGCGCAATGTGTTGCGCCACCCTGTGGGTATGCTGTAGGTTAGGCCTTAGGTTAGCCCAGACACGTCGCGGGCAACCGAATCATCCGTTACCTGGTTCGGTGCCATTGGGTCTGCCGGAAGTTGCGACAACCAGTGGGTCTGCCATGGCCAGGCACCCAACGGGCAACCCAAACTGTCTGTTCCCATACTCGGTGTGCCCAGTGGGTCCGCCACAAGTTGCGCGATAGGTTGCGCCACCCAATGCGCCGTAAGTTGCGCTGGTCCCCTGATAACAACCACAGCGTTTATTTCCGTTTTCGGCGTGCCCAATGGCAGGTTGCACAATAGGCTGCGCCACCCAGTGGGCCTAGCACTGCCTGCGAAAAGCACTCTGCGGGCAACCAAATCGCCCGTTTTCCATCGTGCGCCTTCTACAATCATAGAGAAATATTGCACCATATGCTGTTCAGGGGCAGTGCGTCAGGACGCCATGCCATCGCCCTAATTTCAGGGCGCGGCCGGGATATCCTGTCCTACACTAAACACCAGTGCGCCTTGGAACGTCGCACAGGATGTCGCTGAAGAGGCCGACATGCTCTGCGACAGTTGCAGTACTGGCTCGTGCTGACGACGAGTGGCGATTGGTGCCCACAGCCTCATCCCTCCTTCTGGCCAGACTTGCGCGTGCACAAGAAGTGCAACAAGGGATGGCAACACCAAGAGAGAAGCAGTACTGCCCTACCTCAAGGAAGCCCGCGTCCAAGAGTGGGGGTAAAACCAAGGTTCCCAAGCAAGCGCCGAGGACCCCACCCGCAAGTTAGGTCTCGAATGGCGCGGGGACGCAACTAGAAGTGATGATACTTTCCTTGCCAACCATAGCTGTCTGTTCGGCATGCTCTCAGAAGCGAGAACATCAACTCGATATTCCAAACATCCCCTCGGTGTCTGAAACTCCGACCTTGGTCTGGGCCCATGGGCGGCTGAGCCGATCACCTCCGCTTTCTCTGGGCCTGGCCTTGGCCTTCCCCAGTGCGTCTCCCTCTCTGCCGTACCTACGCTTATTTCAACCCAGGTGCTTTCACCTCGTCGATATCAACCTCTCTGCACGGCTGCGCCAGCAATTCGTACTTTGTGTGGTTGTTCTGCACCCTTGTAAAACGGTACCAATCATTGATCAGATCGCAGGGTGATCTCCCCAACGCTTGCCATACCTGCAGTTCTCGACTCGGGATGGCCTCCAACATCCTCCGCCAGCTCCTCCTCCTCCTCCTCCTCCTCCTCCTGCTCCGCCCTCTTCCGCGCCCTCATCCCTTCTCCTTCTAAATAATACCTCCCTGTCGCGCCCCGAGGCCTGTCGGGAAGGGCGGTCTGCGCGTTTCGCCTGAGACTGCCTTGCTACGTACGAGTCTGAAGCGTAAAAGCTGGCAGCCGTCTCTCAGATGGAGGGCGTGCCGTTTCCAAAAGATGGCTCCCGCTGAAGCGCCACGCGCATTCTTCCTCACAAATTGCAGGACGTTCACGAATTGGCGGCGGGCCACCTCCAAAATGTGGCTCTCGCCTCAGCGCCGCGCACGGTCGTCCTAAACATCCACCAGGAGCTTCAAGGGATGAGGGCGGCTCACTTTCAAAAGGTGGCTCTCGCCGTGGCGCCGCGCACACTCGTTTCAACAAATTGCAAGAGTATCAAAGTTTCCCATGGCTAACGTACTAGAAATGGCATTCTGGCACGGTTCAAAATCTCCAATACGCAACACTCAAGATGATTCGTGGCGCTGGAGTTCTGGGAATTGTCTTTGGTACGCTTCAGGATATTTTAACGTTTGTCTCCCAACGGGGCAATTCCCCCAAAGGAAATGAACTGTTGTAGGTGCCTGTGAAGCGGGAGCTTGGGGGGACGGTTTATTCCAACATCGCTGATTTGTCTTGGGTTTACACTAGTCCTCCTCCTCGTTCTCCTTCTATCCCACTCGCGTCGCAAAATGGCACATTTAATCCTAGTCCATTCCATTCCATTCCATTTCTCCTCCTTCTCCTGCGGTGGAGAATAACTTCAGGACGCCGGCCCCTGCACAGACACCTCATGGTGTTGTCATCTCTTGAGGGGCCGTTCCTGCTTCCGCCAGTTTCCGCCGGCGGGGGCGCCGCCGATTTACCTTCCGCCGCCTTCCGCCGACCTTCCGCGCCTTCCAACGAGAAAGAGATGGCAACTCCTTCGGTCCTGGAAAAAGTCCTTTCTGTAATGCCTCAAACGAACAATGAAGATCAAGCAGCAGTAGGATGAGGAGAAGATGCCCAGCAGGGCTGCGAAAGACCATAGACAAGCGACGGCCGCTGGACCCCTGCAGCCATGGGCCTGGTCCCCCAGCCAGATCGGATAGGCCCCCTGATCCCCTTTCCTCGTCCTCCTCCCCTCCCTCATCCTCCTCTCCCGCTCCCCCTTATCATATGTCCCCTCCTTCCCCCTCCCTCTTCCTGGGAATCAAGGAAAACGCCCTCCCTGGCGGAGGCCGTGTCAATGCACTGCCGGACCATCCGGCCCCAGCCAGGGCTCCACCCACGTGCGAGGAGGCGAGCCCCTGCACCGTGAGCTTGGACCCACCCCTCAAAAACCGCGGCTGTCGTGCCCGCTCACGGGCCCGTGCCGTCGCGAGTCGCCTCCCTGTCGACCCTTCTTGCAGCTTCGGCCCTGGAAGCCCCAAACAAAATGCAGATCCGTGAGATCTGCCGTGCCCGGTCCCCTCCCTGCCGAGTGGCACCGTGTGCCGAATGTCGGATACAAATCGGGAAATCAAGTTGCCGTGGTGTGTGTGTGTGTGTGTGTGTGTGCGTGCGTGCGTGCGTGCGTGCGTGCGTGCGTGCGTGTGTGTGTGTGTGTGTGTGTGTGTGTGTGTGTGTGTCTGTGTGTTTCTGTCTGTCTGTCTGTGTGTCTGGCTGTCTGTCTGTCTGTCCGTCTGTCCGTATGTCTGTCCGCATGTCTGTCTGTCTGTTTGTCTGTCTGTCTGCCTGGCTGTCCGTCTGTCTGTCTTTCTGTCTGTCTGTCTGTCTGTCTCTCTGTCTCTCTGTCTCTGCGTGGGACAAGAAGCATAAACAATCACAAGCCCTCTCGGCTTGTGAGTAATCACAGAAAGCCCAATATGGCCTACAAGAAAACGCAGAATGCTTCTAATTGGCTCGAGCAAAGCCCCTAAGAACCCCCATGAACGCCCCAAGATGGCTCCCATGTTGCCACAGAGGCCCCTGAGGCACCGCCCTTGAGGAATTGGTCAAGGAAAGATCTTGCTGTGGTCAGTTATTGTTTCCTTCTTGCCTTTTTGATGTCTGATTGGCCCGAGAGGCCCCAAAGACGAAAGTCTCCAAATGAGGCTCCACGAATGTTCCAAGAGGGCGTCGAGGGAACTGACAGGGTCCAAGAAAGCAACGTTGGGTGCACATGGAAATACGCTACGCATCTTAGGTGGATTTTCCGAATGGGCCTCTGAATCTTCTTTAGCTAAACAACTTACCGAAGGAGAAACATACGATCAATGGACATGAGGTCAGACAACACGCGTTCAGCTTACAGCTGAACTGATGCACGCTGAGCTAGTCTAGAGGCCTCCTAGATGGGGTCCGAGTAGATGGGGACGGAGGACTGTATTATATCGGCGATGCATCAGCGACGTCGGCGATGTATTCGCGACGCCGTTGTGGAGAAACTCGGACTCCACATCGATCCACATCGCCGATGCATCGCCGATGCGGCGCGATCCTCGGACACCATCTACTCGGACCCCAGCTAGGAGGCCTGGATAATCTTAGCCAAACAACGGCTTCTGTAGTTCAACATCCGGATCACAAGGCACCTCCGCGCGCATCCGCGCCATCAAAGCCCGGGTGCTCATCCTGGGGCCGCGCGCCCTGGATCCCGCCAGGCCGTGCTCATCCGGGGTCTGCGCCCCCGGGCCGTACGCACCTGGGGCCATTCCCCCCCGGGCCGCTCCCTGTCCGCCCTGCCTGGCCCGGAAAAGCGCGCCCCCGAAGCCTGGCAAGCTCGGGAAGGGCGCTTGGAACGGAGCTCGCAAGGAGGCTCAGGACGCTTGCAAGGAGGAGCGCTCGCAAGGAGGCCCAGGAAGCGTGCCCCCGAAGCCTGCAAGCCTGGGAGGAACGCTCGCAGGGAGGCCCAGAAAGCTTGCGGGGAGACCCAGGGAGCTGGCGAGGGAGGCTCGAGAGCGCGGCCGGAGTGCGCACCGCGAGCTCGCAGAGGCTGCCTGTTCGCCGCTGCCCCCGCGACGCCAAGGGAAGCGCGGCCCAGGACCTGCCGAGGACCTGCGCACGAGCCTGGGAAGCGCTCCGAAGGAGCTCCGCAGGAGGCCTGCGGCGCACGTGCATTGGGAACGAAGTGCAGGAAGGCGCTGCCCGGACAACCTGCGAGGCCCCGCGGGGCGCTGCGAAGACGCCTGCCCAGCAGCCGCGGCGAGGAGCAGGCCCTGCTCGGGCGCGGCTCGACCGACCCCTCGCAAACCGTCCCCTTCCGTGACGCCATCCTCGCCTCTCGAGCTCCCCTCCAGCCGTATATACACGGCTTGGGGGCGAGGCGAGGGGTACGTCACATAAGGGGATGGTTTGCTAGGGGTCTGTTAGGCCGCCCCTGACCTGCCCAGCCTGCCGGCGTCGTCTGCTCTAAAACCCGACACAGCTCTCCAGGAGCTGTCCAAGAATAGACTGGGAACGTCATGCTGATGGCAACGTTGCCACGCTTCCTTGACCACCTGCTTGAGCTGATCCGTGCTTGTGTTTGAACGGCACCCCTGCCGTGTTCCACTTCAGCTCCTCCGCTTCACTTGAGCGGTCAACTCGCCAAGGCATTATCATACACAAATCGTCATCGATCGCGCTCCCCCAAACAAAAAGAAACGCTTAACCATGGTATTGCACCGCTCATGGTCGCAGCCAACCGTGTCGGGGCCGCGTCACCGAAGTAGTATGCATTTCCAGGCGCAGCATGATATGCTTTGCCTAACGTGTTTCAGACCCTGTTGTGCACAAAAGCTGATTGAGATTGGCATCTTTAGCCAGGCTCCTTGAGGACGTCCAGACACTCCCATTCCCAGACCCATAGCCCCCCCCCAAAAAAAAATCACGGAGACACCTCTTCCGTTCTCCAGAAACGCAGTGCAATGCACACACACATCGAACAATCCAAAGACATGGAATGCAGAACAGAGCAGATCACAGCAATGCTTTCAACACCCCAAGGCACAACGCGCACCAGCGCATTACAACGCAGGGCGTCACAAAGCCCAACAACGAAAATCACAGTTCACAATGCGATGCAGTGATTTTCAGCGTGCAGCAGTGTATCACAATGTCCAGCGATTCAGAGAGCATACTCGAACTTCAATGCGCACGATCGTCTTCACACGTGCCAATTCTTATGATTATATTCGCTATAGTTGATCACGTTTTGAATTTCAGCTTGTGTCTATTGTTCCATAAAGCATGTCGGATCTCGCCTGCACATGGAACATCTCAGAATACCACAACTTAGTTCGCACACGTGTAGTGCAACATCCAGATCGTGATGTACTTACATATGTCAACAACTGAACGTTGCAAATTAAAGCAAGGGGGACATTTCAGCACGAGCTCCAGTATGATTAGTGACAAGCAAGTCGCAGCAGTAGAGAAAACACACGCTGAAGACCTAGGTGACACGCGTGTGAAACTGCACGATGAAAAATGCACCATCGCACTGGAAGGGGAAACGATACCTTCTGGTGTTGAAACCCTCGTTGCGCAATAGTCGATTGCCGCTCTGTATGGCAGACACGTGGTCCAAGACGCCGATATGCAAAGCTCATGTCGTTCCTTGCCCTTGATGCGCAGACAACTGCAATGCTGCATGCATTTGCGTGATATGTGTTTGCTTCGCGGGAGCACAAAAATACTCTGCGCGCTCCTCGGAGCAACAAGGTCCACAAGGGCAGAAGACCCGACCATCCCCGCTCCTCCCGGCGCGTACACGAGAAGCAGACTGCTGCCGCGAAGATCACAAGGAAAGCGACGATGATGCCTCGGGCCAAGGTGCCAGCTACATGGTCCAATCAACATTCCACATCCTACAAGCTGCCACCTTGTAGCTGCTCGACGCGATGATCGGATTCGCTTAATTTGCTCGAGCGTGTCGTGACCCATAGACTTTGATGTCAATCCTGTGCGCGCTGGTCATTCCTTGGCAGTTCCGTGCTATCGCATCCTACCAACTCGAACAAAACGATTGAGCGAATCTCCACTGCGTAGGAATGCAGAACTTGTAACACTGCGAACGGACAACATGGTATATCTCAATTTATATGGATGAATGTAATGTATGTGTAGGTTCGCTCCCCGTCTCTCCTTATCGCTGCCATGATGTGCAGGTCTGTGCTTACACATATAGAGAAAGAGAGATATACACACATATATATATATATATGTATATATATACAGGCGTATATACATATATGCATGTAGACAACCTATTCAAATCAACAGGCACATGCTTTTGGGTTTGAAGTGTGGGGCGGTCCCCTAGGCGCCAAGGCGGCCCCACAGCGGCCCCAACAGGGCCCCCAAAACGGCCAAAGACGGCCCCCCAAATCATCCAAGCGGCCTCACGACGGCCCCAGGGGCCCCCCAAATCGATTTTAGCGCCCCAAGAGGCCCCTCCCCAAACGGCCAAATCATCCTCGGTGCCCGAATAGCCTCCAAAACGCCTCCAGAGAGCTCCAGTGCAACCCCCAAGAACGTTCCATCAAGTGAAAATCCTCACGCTCGCTTCGGGACGATGGCATGTTCAGCAGGTTTTCATTTGCTCATCGAAGCGTCCAAGACGGCCCCGGAGGCTTCCAAGATCGCCTTAAGATGGTTCCAGACGGCTCCAGAACGGCCCAAGATGCGCCCAAAACGGTCCAAGAGGACCCTGAGAGGGGCCCATGAAGAACCCACGACAACCCAAGATGGCCCCGAAGCGGTCCAAGAGGCGCTCAAAATGGACCAAAACGGCCCCAAGACGGTCCCAGAGGCGCCCTACACAGCCCAGGAGGACCCCGAAAGGCGCCCAAGAGGCCCAAAAGAACACCACGGGGACTCCCAAACGGCCCCCCCTGGAGGCTTCGAAACGGCCTCCAAGAGAGGGGGGCGAACGAGAGGCGACAGGCCCCTCGCTGTCGCAGACGCGGAGTTTTTGACGCTCTGGTGGCCCTGGATGCATGTCTTCTGGTCGACGACGACACGACGACGACGCCGAACGCCGAACGCCGACGCCGCTGAAGCCGACGCCGACGCCGACGTTGACGGCGACGGCGACGGCGACGCCGACGGCGACGGCGACGGCGACGGCGACGGCGACGGCGACGGCGACGGCGACGGCGACGGCGACGGCGACGGCGACGGCGACGCCGACGACGACGACGACGACCACGACGACGCGCGCCGCCCCATCGCCGCCGCCGCCGCGCGAAGCCGTCGCCGCCCCCTGCCGCCGACCGCGTGCACCTCCCCGCCTTCTCTTGTCGAGGGAATGCCGCGCCTGCCGCGCTGTGATCGCTTGGCGCGACAGCAGCCGCGCCTCCCGCGCGGCACGCCTGCTCCCCGCTGCGCCGCTGCCGCCGCGGAGATGCCTTGATTGTTGCGGTCCGTTCGCACAAACGGCTGGCCGACCCGTTGCCGGTCGCGGCATAGCGCGCGAGCCGCGAACGCGCCTTCCCGCCCTCCCAGCGATGTCCAGCGCCTCCAGCACCCCATGCCTTCCCGAGCGGGTTCGGCAGAGCGCCGAGGGCCCCAAAACGGCGCGGTGAGAGCGCCTCGCGGGCCATCTGGCGCGCGCTCGACGATTCCGTTGTCGCACTGGCTCGACTCCTGGTTGCCCGCGGCGCAGGGCTGATGCGCTCGCTCTGGGCGGAGCCTCGCGCGCACGCGCGTTCGCGCGTTACCCTGGCGCCCCCCCATGGGATGCGTCGGGGCCTGCCCCCAGGCCGTGCGCTTCTGCTTGGGCGCCCCGCCGCCCCCTTCCCGCCCCTTCCCGCTGCGCCCCGAAGGCGCGAGGCTCTGGAGCCCCGACAAGAATTCCAAGACAGCAATGTTTGATGGGCCTGTTTTCCACCACCACCACCATAAGTTGGAGGGGGAGGGGATCCTCCTCCTCCTCCGCCTCCTCCTCCTCCTCCTCCTCCTCCACCTCGCCCTCCACCTCGTCCTCCACCTCCTTCCCCCCTCCAACTTAAATGGAAAACATGCCCATCAGTGTTTGTGTCGCCGCACGGCGCGCTCTATTTTCGACGACATCTCGCGCGCCGGTGGGCGACCGCCAATCCCGAACGGAGCGGCGTCTCTTCTCTGAATTTTCGCGGTCGTTTCTGCCGCGACCCCCGCCCCGGGCAAGGTCTGGGGCTCGCCGAGGAACGGGCGCGTGGAATTGCCGAGATCTGCCTTGTCGCTCCGCAGCATCGGCGGCGAGTTAGAGGTGACGTGCTGTAAAATATGCAGGGACATCTTGGTTCGGAGCGTCGCGTTTTGGACACCCAAGGCCGTCGCCTTGGCACGATCCTTACTTTGCCGCGACGCCGCTCCGACGCCTCCGAAGCGGCGGCGCGTCTGCCCCGACCCGCTCACGCGTCCGACGCGATCCTGGTGTGAACCTTCCAACGCTGCTCCGGCCTGGGCTCTTGAAGTTTGTACTTTCGCGATGCTCGGACACCTCGCCTTTAAAATCTTGATCGCATGGCGCCAGAGGCTCGCCGCGACCGGTACACGCCAATATCTCGATGCTTTTCGGCAATGGGGTCCTTGGGTCACGCGAGGCTGATATGACCCACGGGCTCTACTGGGTCAGAGGACTCAAAGGCCTCTCCGCCGCAATTGGGACTCGTAGGCTCGGAGCCTTAACTGGGAATAGGGGTAATTAAGCCCGCGCGGCTCATGGGGAGCACAAGGTTCGGAGGGCCCGCAGGCGTAATTGGGTGCATAGGGCTCCTTGGGCTGGTGAGCTCAGTTGAGTTCTTGGGCTCGTAGGGGTCTGGGCCACACAGAAGTCACGGGCTCTTGCGCCCCATAGAGCAAGCTGGGGCATCGGGCTCATGAGGTACATGGGGCTCATAAGGGTCATTGTGCCCACCGTGGCCCATGGGGCTCATAGAGCTCATATGGCCCATGGGGCTCATGCGGATCATAGGGCTGTGGAGGCTCCTTGTGGCCATGCGGCTCGTGGGGCACGTGCTCAACTCGCAGAGCTTATGAGGATCATACGCGACATAGGGCTTACAGGGCACACTGGGCTCGTAGGGCTCATAAGGCTCGTCGGGCTCGAATGGCTGAGAGGGCTCCTAATGTCACAGGATCACAAGGGACACAGGGCTCACATGGCCCATAGAGCCCATCGGGGTCATGCGGCTCGCACGGCCCATAGGGGTCATGGGGCTCATGAGGTTCCGAGGGGCCATGTGGCGTGTAGGGCTCGTAGGGGCCGTAGGGCCCATGGGTCTCACAGTGGCCATCAGGGCTCAGAGGGGCTATATGGCTCGCAGCACTGAGGACGTCGATGTGCTCGCAGAGCTCGACGGGCCCATCGAGCTCAGATGGTGCCGCGTCCACTGGACGTTTGGGAACAAGGTCGCTAGTGAGTTCCTAGGGAAGGTGTCTTGGGAGCCTCTTGGAGGGCACACAGGGCTCATGGGGCTTAGAGGGCTCGTAGGGGTGGTAGTGATCGGAGGGGTCGCAAGGCCCATGAGCTCATCAAGATCATGGGGCTCGCGGGGGATGAAACGCGTGAGGTCGTGAGGAGCACGGCGACGTAGGTCGCATTGGGCTCGTGAGCTTATGTGGTACACAAAGGTCGTAGAGATCATAGGGCAAACGGACCTGATGGGGTTCAGAAGGCTCGTAGCGCTGAAAAGGGTCGTAGGATTCGTAGGGCTCGTCAGGGTCGTCGGGCTCATAGGTGTCGTAGGGCTCAGGAGCTCTTGGGCTCAAGGGCTCGTAGGGCTGATGGGGCTCACAGGGGGGGAGCCTCGGGGGCCTCTTAGAGGGCGCATAGGGCACATTGGGCTCATGGGGCTCGTATGGCTCATATGGTTCGTAGGTGTCGTAGGGCTCAAGGGTCATCATAATCATTGGGATCGTAGGGGTTGTAAGGTTCACGGGGTCGAGAGCGATACAGGTTCACATGGAACAAACAACTCATATGGGTGATAGAGCTTGTGGGGCCTCCGGAAGGGGGCTCTTCAGAGCGTTTTGGGAGCTTTGAGGAAGTCATGGGGGTCTCTTGGGGGCTTCTTGGGGCCAGTGAGGGCGTCTTGGGGGCTCCGTGGCAGTGCCCAGGACCATATTTTGGGGGGAGGGGTCAACATGTCAATTTGGTTTGTCCTTCTTTGGGCCATGTTGAAGCGTCTTGGGGAGCCTTTTGGGCAGTCTGGGGACCTTCTCGGGCCGTCTTGGGACCTCTGGAGGAGCCACTTTCGTCCAGGGAACAGCGAGCACGTCGAAACTGTATGGACATCTATTAATTTATTTTGAACTCCAGAGCCCTCTTAAGGGACATCTTGGGGCTCTCGTGGGGCCGAGCATCCCAACCTGAACGCCAGACTCCTGACATCTCCACCCGAACTCATCCACTGGAGCCGAACAACCCAAACCCGAGCACCCTGACCCCGGATACCCGAGTCCTAACGCCCAAACCTGAACGCCAGAACTCCGACTCACTGATTCCCGAACGCCTTCATCCGGGCACCCGAGCAGTTTGCTTGAAGGCCTCTGGCAAGCCCTGTGGAGGCCGCGGAACTACACGTGCTTGGTCTCTCTGGGCCTTCGCGGGGATCCTTTTGGGCCCTGTGGAGCAGCTCTCCGGCCCTGACGGGCCGTCCTGGGGCCCTTCTGGGCCGTCTTGCCGGGCTTTGGCCGTTTTGGGGTTCTCTCGGAAGCACCCTGGGGGCCTTGTGGGGCCTTCGCCCGCGCCGGCAAGAGAACCATCAAGAGGCGATTCCTTGGGTTTCTAACTAATCTTGGAGTGCTCGCACTTTCGAGCCTGACGGCCCCAAGACGGCCCAAGAGGCCGCCAGCATTGTCCCAAGACGGCCTAAGAGGCCCCCAAGAGCACCCCCTCCAAAACGACCCAAAAGGGCCCCAAGACGGCCCACGATACCCCCAAGGCGGCCCACAAGGCTGCCAAATGAGCCTCGAGGTCCAAGAGGGGGAACTAGAACTGGCATTGGGAGCCTTTTCCCCCAAGGTGATCTTTCCCCGACATTGCCTTAAGACCCCCCCGAGAGGCATAGGTTTACCAGAGTACCCCCTAGAGGTGTCGAATATCTCT
This sequence comes from Prorocentrum cordatum, assembly GCA_963575745.1. Lineage (NCBI taxonomy): Eukaryota > Dinophyceae > Prorocentrales > Prorocentraceae > Prorocentrum > Prorocentrum cordatum. Next base: position 187,028 of record CAUYUJ010017394.1, on the reverse strand, counting down.
ATATACCTGTACCTACCATATAGTATAAACCACCGCAAGCCTGAATGTGTATATATATATATATATATACGTATATGCATCTTCATATGTATGCCTGTGGTCGTATATCTGCCACCGTGGCTCGAAACACCCTGTGGAGAGTGCACAATGCACCCTCGGGCTCGCACACTGTCTCCCAGTGTGGAGAGCAGCCTGGACTCGGAGCTCGACCATGTCGGCCGAAGACTCTCCTGCAGCGGAGCTTGGGCTTACCCCTTGGGGAGTCGGGCTGTGAGGCTCCATAGCAACCAAATCGAAACATGCCGTCTCGCGCCGCGTGGGCCCGCGCCGTCAGTCGCAAGACCCGTGCTCACGATCACGGTCCCAATCTCTCACAGAGATGGCGGGACGGGACGGCGGTGGCTAGAGTATCTTCGAATGCATTCGGCGCAGAATCCCCCCCGTGCACAAACGCAGCAGAAGGGGATCCAAACGCAAGCGTTGCCGCCATGGGTGGGCTGGTCCGCAACTGGGCCGCCGCGTGAGGTGGCATCAACTTTCAGAAGTTCCTAGACGCCGTGCTGCAGAAGTTGAATTTCAAAAGACAGAATGAGATCATCTACAGACGGTGGAGAATCCGCCATCTATAACGAATTCTGATCCCCCGCAACACAAACACACCGAGCGTGGTGAGCAAATGAAGAGAGACTGACAACTTGAGTACGGGGAGAAAGGGCCACGGAGACTACCCAACACAAAGGTCCGTAGAGACGATGACGATCTGACATTCTCCTCCAAGGGAAGATCCTCACGCTGGTGTCAATCAATACCTGGACCGAGATGGCGACAGGTGCGGGAACGAGGAGAAAAGATAGGGTACCCATAAAACGCGGACGGTTGCATTACGAAGTTGGAAGAGGTCGACAGCTGTTTCGCACAGCGCTCTTATGGTCTGAAAACCAAGGGACACAGAGCAATCTGGCAAGCGCGTCGCAAACTGCCGCCACGCAAGTGCAGCAGCAAGGGGGTGGGGGATGCGACAAGACGGTGGGCGGCGTGGCGCCGTAGCCGATGGCGGCCATGTCGATGCTGGACACGGATTCCCAGAACGGACCGTGGAGGCCGACTGCGCGGCAGATGACCTGGGAGGGGCCCCCCCTTGCCGCCAGGAGAGGCTCCAGGGCCACTGCAATGCCCCTGCCTCGCATCAAGGTGGGGGGGGGGGGCAGACCCCGACCAGCGGAATGGACAAGCCTAAGGCCTACGGGTGCGCACGGACAACCCTTCCCGACCTCGGCAGCGCCCGCAGGGGCGGGAACGCCAACGCCGGGGGGCCCTGCGCCCCTCCGGGGCCCCAGGTCTGCCCGAGCTCGGCGAGCTCCCCGCGGAGCACCGGCCCCACCAGCCCAACCATGACAGCACAGAACTGGCTGCTTCTCGGTGGAGTTCACGCGGCCAACAAAAACCTCGCCACATCTTGGCGGCCCTCTTTTGCTTCCGCCGGCTTCCGCTGGTAGAGCCGCGCTCGCTTGCTTCCGCCGCCTGCCGCCGAAGAACAGATGCCATCCGCTTAGATCCTCGAAGGCGAGGCCCTTTCTGGAGCGCCTCACGTGTTCACGGGTCCCGGATCGTCCCGCCTGGGTGCCTTGGTCTTCGATGGGGCGAGGACACAGCCGACCTCCAGGGACAAGGGGTTCAGAGGAGCCCAGGGGAGAGGGAGTGCAGAAGAAAGGGCGATGAGTAAACATGCAACCACGATCTTTTTCGTCGCGTCTCGCGGCGGCGGATCTGGCGACACTCTCTGCCCTTCGGGAGCGGCCAAGAGGGGGGTGTCCAAGAGGGGGGGGTGCAAATCATGACCGGCGGCATGTGCGCGGCCCAGCGGGGGGGCCTGGGACGTAATGAAATAAGAAGAGGCGCCATGAAATCTGAGGAAAAATCGTGGCCCGCGCCATGAAATCTCCCCCCCCCCTAGTCATCACCCCCCTCTTTTCCGCTCCCGAGCCCCGCGCGCGGATACCGTGTCGCTCCGCTCCCTGGGGAGGGAGGCCGGGGTGGGTCCGGGACGCTGGCGCTCGGGGGCTGGCACGTGGCCGGCCGGTCTGGCGGCGCGCCACGCCAAGCCAGAGATCCCGAGAGGTGCGCGGGCAGGGAGAGGGTCTCTCAGACTGCGGCTGGGCATCGCTCGGACGTCCATTCCCTGTGCTTTTTGTCGGTTTCGTGCGTGGTTTTCTCGCCGAATGATCAAGGATGCTCCTCGATGGTCCTCGCCGAAGGAATAATGCACACGTCCGAGCGATGCCAAGGCGGGGAGAGGGCCGGTGGAAGAGCAGCGCGGCACGCTCTTTGCGGGCTCGCTGCTTCTCTCGGCTGGACCTGCTGGCTGTAGCGACAACCATCGGCTCGCTGGGCCTGGGCTCAGACCGGGAAGAGGATACAATCGAGCGAGGATAAATCGAGAATCTCTGAGATCCGGGGGCTCTGGAGGATGTCTCGGGCGCCGCGGCCTTCTCAGAGCGTTCCCGAACGCTCTGAGAGCGTTCCCGAGCGCTCTGGATGTACCCTCTTAGCCCCTTCCGACGAGAGCTCACTCTGCCTGCAAGAAGGATGGCTCTTGGATCTACTGAGGGAACATGCGCGCCTGGGAATCAGTCTTCTTCGGCGTCGGCGGGGTTCGGAGGGGCGAGGGCGGGGAGAGCGAGTGCCCAGGGCTCCCCCCGGGGTCCCCGGATCTGGCCTCACACAGGCGCGCTATCTCAAGAGACGCCGGCCCCAGCAGCGCAGGCGTGACGGAACCAGGCTGACATGTTCCTCGAGGGCCCATGCCTTCACGAGCGACGCACACATCCGAATCCGCGCCCTCGTGGTCTGCATTCGGGAGCGCGATCCCGCGAACACGCGGTCGCACGGATACGTTTCGCGCGGGGCGTCTGTGAAAGAACGCCCCGCATCCGCGGGGTCGCGGCCCAAGGGCCCAACCCGCGAGGCCGCGGATACGGTATGTATCTTCGCCTGTGGTGCCTTTTGAAATCAGAAAGAGAGGGGAGCGATGGTCCAGAGATGGATGCGCTTCTCCCCTCTCGGAACCTGTGGCTTGCTGGTCGCCCGCCCAGGGGTGAAACCTCCTCCTCCTCCTCCTCCTCCTCCTCCTCCCTCTCCACCTCCTCCTCCTCTTCCTCCCCTCCTCCGCCTCCTCCTCCTCGCCCCTCCCCCTCGCTCCTCAACTTCCTCCTCCTCCATCACTTCCTCCACCTCCTCCTCCTCCATCACTTTCTCCACCTCCTCCACCTTCTCCTCCTCCTCTTCCTCCTCCTCCTCCTCCTCCCCGTCATCGTTCTCAGCCTTGCGGTCATCGTTTTGCAATGTCTCCCGGGGATGGGCTAGCAAAACGCTCCTGAATCCCAGAGGCTCGTGGGGTCACAAGCGAAAGAAGAGGACGCCTTGTCCGGACACTTTTCGAACAGAGATGCCCCTCTCACACGGTGCCGCCGAAGCATTGAGGCCGCAGTGCGGCCCCGAATTGTAAACACGAGGAAGAGGATCCACCCCTGCTTTCTATCGTTCTGCAACGGACTGCTTGTCACACACGAAGGTCTCAACGAACTCGCGCAACTGAGCCGCTGCAGAACCTGGCTCCGATGGAGAAATCCAGGGCCCCAGGACCAAGCGAAACAATCGGAAACTTCCGAAACCTCGCAAGACTCGTCAGGGGATGGCTCTTGAAAGCACCGAGTTGGCGCAACGCGCAGCCTCATTTTTGCCATCCCAACTAAAACAATAAACCTC
>CAUYUJ010017394.1:133263-178263 GCA_963575745.1 Prorocentrum cordatum | reverse complement strand
ACACTCGTCGTCGCATAGGTAGTAGTAGTAGTGGTAGTAGTAGTAGTAGTCGTAGTAGTAGTAGTAGTCGCCGTAGTAGTAGTAGCAGTAGCAGTAGTAGTAGTAGCAGCAGTAGTAGTAGTAGTAGTAGTAGTAATAGTAGTAGTAGTAGTAGTAGTAGTAGTAGTAGTAGTAAGAGTAGTAATAGTACTAGTAGTAGTAGAAGTAGTAGTAGTAGTAGTAGTAGTAGTAGTAGTAGTAGTGGTGAGAGTATGAGTAGTCGTAGTGGTAGTAGTCGTAAGCGTAATTGTGGTAAGATTAGTAATCGTAGTAGCCGTGGTACTGGTCGTAGTAGTAGTAGTAGTAGTCGTAGTAGTAGTAGTGGTAGTAGTAGTGGTAGTAGTAGTGGTAGTAGTAGTGGCGGTCGTAGTAGCAGTAGAAGTAGTAGTAGTAGCGTTCGTAGTCGTAGTAGTAGTAGTAGTAGTAGTAGTAGTAGTAGTAGTAGTAGTAGTATTAGTAATCGTAGAAGTAGTAGTAGAAATGATAGTCGTAGTCGTAGTCGTAGTAGAACCTAACTCTAGAAGTAGTAGTAGTAGTCGTAGTAGTGGTAATAGTAGTAGTAGTAGTAGTAGTAGTAGTAGTAGTAGTAGTAGTAGTACTAAAAGTAGTAGTAAAAGTAGTAGTACAAGTAATAGTAGTAGTAGTAGTAGTAGTAGTAATAGTAGTAGTAGTATTAATCGTAGGGATAGAAGGGGTAGAAGGGGTAGTCGTTGTACTAGTCGTCGTAGTCATGGTAGCAGTCATATTAATACAACTCGTAGTAGTAGTAGTAGTAGTAGTAGTAATAGTAGTAAAGTAGTCGTCGTCGTAGTAGTCGTACTAGTCGTAGTAGTAGTAGTAGCAGTAGTAGTAGTAGTAGTAGTAGTAGTAGTAGTAATGGTAGTAGTCGTAGTCGTAGTAGTAGTAGTAGTAGTAGTAGTAGTAGTAGTAGTAGTAGTAGTAGTAGTAGTCATAGTAATAGTCGTAGTCGTAGCAATATTAATCGTAGTAGTAGCAGTAGTAGTCGTAGTAGTCGTAGTAGTAGTAGTAGTAGTAGTAGTAGTAGTAGTAGTAGTAGTAGTAGTAGTAGTAGTAGTAGTAGTAGTCGTAGTAGTAGTAGTAGTAGTAGTAGTAGTAGTAGTAGTAGTAGTAGTGGTGGTAGCAGTAGTAAGATTAGTAGTAATGATAGTAGTGGCCGCAGGAGTACTTGAAAATGTACTAGTAGTAGTCGTAGTAGTAGTAGTAGTCGTACTACTACTACTACTACTAATAATGGTAGTAGCGGTAATGGTAATATTATGTATGGTAGCAGTAATAATCGCAACATTCGCAACCGTAGTAGTCGTAGTATTCAAAGTCGTCGAAGAAGTACTAGTGCTAGCCATAGTGTTAGTAGTGGTTGATGTCGTAGTCGAAATAAAAAAACTGGCGAGGGACCCAACCATATGCAGTTGTGAATACCGTCTTTGTGAGCAACGCATTCGGTGGGGTTCCCTATAGGGCCACGAAACGCTGCCGTGGGTGCGGGAACCGCATGCGAACACCCCCACTGGGGCCTTCGGTGGAGCTCACCATGGGGCCGCGAAGCGCTGCCCTGGGTGGGGGAATGCATGCGGCACCCTCACTGGGGCCTTCGATGGAGCTCCCTATGGGGCCACGAAGCGCTGCCCTGGGTGGGGGAACCGCATGCGGGCACCCCACTGGGGCCTACGGTGGAGCTCCCCATGGGGCCCCGAAGCGCTGCCCTGGGGTGGGGAACCGCATGCGGGCACCCCCACTGGGGCCTACGGTGGAGCCCCCGATGGGGTCACGAAGCGCTGCCCTGGGCGGGGGAACCGCATGCGAGAGCAGCCACTGGGGCTCACGGTGGAGCCCCCTATGGGGCCACGAAGCGCTGCCCTGGGTAAGGGGATCGCATGCGGGCGCCCCCGCTGGGGCCATCGGTGGAGCTCCCTATGGGAACGAAACGCTGCCCTGGGTGGGGGAACCGCATACGACACCCTCATTGGGGCCATCGGCGGAGGTCCTATGAGGCCACGAAGCGCTGCACTGGGTGGGGGAACCGCATGCGACCCCCCCACACTGGGGCCTTCGGCAGGGCTCCCCATGGCGCTACGAAGCGCTGCCCTGGGTGGCTGAATCGCATGCCGCCCCCCCCCACTGGGGCCATCGGTGGAGCTCCCCATGGGGACACGAGACGCTGCCCTGGGCGGGGGAACCGCATGCGACCCCCCCGACTGGGGCCATCGGCGGGGTTCCCTATGGGGACACGAAACGCTGCCCTGTGCGACCCCCCCACTGGGACCATCGGCGGAACTCTCTATGCGGACACGAAGCGTTGCCCTGGGTGGGGGAACCGCATGCGACCCATCCCACTGGGGCCTTCGGCGGGGCCCCCCATGACGCTACGAAGCGCTGCCCTGGGTGGGGGAACCGCATGCGACCCCCCCCACTGGGGCCATCGGCGGAGCTCCCTATGGTGACACGAGGTGCTGCCCTGGGCGAGGGAACCGCATGCGACCCCCCCGACTGGGGCCATCGGCGGAGTTCCCTATGGGACCACGAAGCGCTGCCCTGGGCGGGGGAACCGCATGCGACCACCCCCATTGGGGCCACCGGCGGAGCTCCCTGTGGGGACACGAGACGCTGCCCTGGGTGGGGGAACCACATGCGACCTCCCCACTGGGGCCATCGGCGGAGCTCCCTATGGGGCAACGAAGCGCTGCCCTGGGCGGGGGAACCGCATGCGACCCCGCCACACTGGGGCCATCGGCGGAGCTCCCTAGGGGGCGACGAAACGCTGCCCTGGGTGGGGGAACCCATGCGACCCCCCCCCCACTGGGGCCATCGGCGGGGCTCCCTATGGGGCCACGAAGCGCTGCCCTGGGTGGGGGAAACGCATGCGACCCCCCCCACTGGGGCCATCGGCGGAGCTCCCTATGGGGACACGAAACGCTGCCCTGGGCGGGGGGACCGCATGCGACCCCCCCCCACTGGGGCCATCGGCGGAGCTCCCTATGGGGACACGAAACGCTCCCCTGGGTGGGGGAACCACATGCGACCCCCCCCACTGGGGCCATCGGCGGAGCTCCCTATGGGGCCACGAAGCGCTGCCCTGGGTGGGGGAACCGCATGCGACCCCCCCCACTGGAGCCTTCGGGGGAGCTCCCTATGGGGCTACAAAGCGTGTGAGAAGCCTGCCGAGAGCAGAGGCAAGGAGGGGGAGGAGGGAGGAGGGGGAGGAGGAGGAAGGAAGGTGGGACGCGGGGCGCTGTCTCCTCAAAACGAAGACCCACAACCACATAATGATTTGGCATAGTAGTCGTCGTAATAACGAATGTTGTGGTGGGAAGGCACATAATAATATAGTAGAACTATCCGTGAGGGTAGTACTGATACAGGTGGGAGGGGCAGTAACAGTATAATAAGTAGTAGCGATAGTCGTAGTAGTGGTAGTAGGAGTCGTAGTAGTAGTAGTAGTAGTAGTAGTAGTAGTAGTAGTAGTAGTAGTAGTAGTAGTAGTAGTAGTAGTAGTAGTAGTAGTAGTAGTAGTAGTAGTAGTAGTAGTAGTAGTAGTAGTAGTAGTAGTAGTAGTAGTAGTAGTAGTAGTAGTAGTAGTAGTAGTAGTAGTAGTAGTAGTAGTAGTAGTAGTAGTAGTAGTAGTAGTAGTAGTAGTAGTAGTAGTAGTAGTAGTAGTAGTAGTAGTAGTAGTAGTAGTAGTAGTAGTAGTAGTAGTAGTAGTAGTAGTAGTAGTAGTAGTAGTAGTAGTACTAGTCGTACTAGTAGTCGTAGTATTAATAGGAATCGTAGTCGTAGTAGTAGTAGTAGTAGTAGTAGTAGTAATAATAATACTAATAATAGTAGTCGCCATGGTCGTAGTACTAGTAGTCGTAGACATGGTCGTAGTACTAGTAGTCGTAGAAGTTATAATAATTGCAAGAAATAATAGCAATATTCTGGGGTGGTCGTCTCACCTCCATCAAAAAATCCAAACTGCCTCTGAACGTCGATGGAGGAAAAGGAAAACCTTCCCTGCAATCCAACCTGCAGAAGTTCCAGGAACAGGGAGAAGGAGGAAGAAAAGGAGGAGGATCCTCCGCGCCCCAACCTGCAGAAGCTCGAGGGTGCCGATGCAGAGGGCGATGGTAGCCGACATCGAGGTCACCAGGAAATTGTAAAAGATCTTCTCGCTGGGCCGCACCTCTACGCGGTCGGTCATTGACCCCCCAATTGAGGGGGAACGCTTGGGGGGTAGCGGCTCAAGGGGGGCCCATCAACCTGGACTCGGCGATACATCGCAGATGTATTTGCGATAGGCCCACGATAGCAAATCCACGCAGTCCTGGGCGTGGTGGGCCATCGGGCCCCTACAAGCGATGACTGGGCGATTGGGCCTCGATGTATCCCCCCGGAATCCATCACCCCCTAACATTGCCCCTGACCGTTGACCGTCGGACTTCAGCGACCTCTGGCGGCCCCCGGCCATCTCTCGTGGCCGTCCTCGCGAAAGCTGGACGGTCGCGTTCAATAGAAGGTCCATGATCGAGCACCTGAGCTCCTACCTCAAGGGGCCTGTGAGCACCTCAACCACAATCGACCCCAAGTGAGGTTAAATCAATTGGAGAGGTCCAGACCTGGTCAAGATGGGGACCGCAACACGCGTGACAATCGTCTATCGGAGCACAGATCGCGAGTTAAGGCGCAATGCAGAATACAACGTGAGGGAGGGACGTGGGAAACAGAGAGAGAGAGAGAGAGAAAGAGAAAGAGAGAAACAGAAATTAAGTTAAGACAAAGGGAAAGCAGAGAGGGAGAGAGAGAGGGAGAGAGGGATCTGGGGTCCGAAGTTCGGAAGTGCCTACTGTGCACTACTACGCAGCAAAACTGCCCAGGTCCAACCACGCTCACGATCTGGAGCCTGGGGGTGCGAAATGTTCTTCGAGGCCGCCCGCCAACAGGAAAGCATGGCTAGCGCCCATACCCAGCGCGGCGTGCGCGCGGAGCTGTGCGCGAACACCCCGCGTCGTCGGGGTGGGCGGTGGGTTTTGAAAGCTCTTCCTGCCAAGCTGCTCCTCTTCCTGCCTGCTTCAGGTGGACGGATGGGCCGCCCGGTGTCGGGGGGGCGTCGTGGTTTTGGGGTGTGCTCTGGCGTGTTCGGTGCGTGGTGAAGCGTCGTGTTTCTTGGGGTCGTCGTCGTCGGCGGCGGTGTCGGCGGCGTCGGCGGCGTCGGCGTCGTCGTCGGCGTCGTCCTTGTCGTCGTCGGCGTCGTCGTTGTCGTCGTCGGCGTCGTCGTCGTGGGGCGCGCGAGAGGCCCGGGCGGCGAGCGGTGGGGCCTCGGGGACCACGCGGTGGTGGTGCTGCTGGTGCTCTGGCGTGTTCGGTGCGTGGTGCGGCCTCGTGGAGCTGAGTGGGGCGTTCGTGGCCTCTTGGTGCCGTGGTGTGGCGCCAGGGCTTCATGCGGGTGGCGTCGCAAAGATGGCGTGCAACACAGATCTCCGAAAAGCACGCTATCCCTGTGAGGCGGTCCCCCGCGAGGGCCCCTCCTGTGCACTGTGCGCGCCCTCCCCCTGCTGGGGCCTCCTCGGTGCACACGCTATCCCCAAGGTAGGGCGTAGCGTGTAGTAGGCGGGCTGGCAGCGCCACGGCGCACGCAGTATTTGCAATGCCAGCAGTAAGAACTCTTCCTCCAGAGTCGTGTGACTTTTTTTTGGGGGGGAAGAAGGAGGGGCAAGAGGGAGGGGACGACCGCAACCACACTCGAGTAACACGTGCCTCCTCCAGAATCGTTTCTTTCGCCTCCGCTGCTCGCTGCATTGTGCATCCTGTGCTCTGAACGGCGGCAGAGAAGGGGAGTGAAGGAGGATGCCGAGGAGGAGGGAGCAATACAATATTCCACACCTCCTTCTTCTCCTCCTCCTCTCTCGTCCTCCACCTCGTCCTGCGAGGGAGGACAAGGCGGAGGCGGAGGATGAGAAGGGATAAGAGATAAGAGGAAGGAGGAACGGGAGGGGGTGTATTTTCTTATCTGTGGGAAAGAGTGAGAGATATAGAGAGAGAACAACAAAAGGGAGAGGCAGAGATAAAGAAGGATGCATACCAACAAACAAGAGAGACGGATAATTATACGACAGCACCAATCCCGAATACAACAACAGCAGCAACATCAACTACAACACCAGCAACACCAACAACAACGATCACTAAAATAACAATAACATCAACAACGACAACAACACCAAAACCACCAACAACAATCATTTACGACTTTTCGCGTCTATCTGCCTGCGTGACATGCAATACGCATGTCCCGAACACTCGGTACCGGCCCCCTTCGTCTTGAATCGTATCCCCTTATAGGTACATCTTCCTTACCTGCCACGTGAATTCTGTGCGGCCCCTAAAATAAGGGAAGAAAGGACGGATGAAAATGGGAGGGAGCAGGATGGAGCACGAGATAAATTAGCAGTAGGGGGGCTAGGAGCAGAAAACACGTGGCAGAACCAGACGGGCCGATCGGGCGGGCAAACCCTAGCGGGCGGGTCGAGAAGGCTGGCCCAGGCGGCCAGGTCGAGCAGGCGGGGTGCTGAAGCGTGCGCCCTGCATGAATCGCAAGGAACTCTCAAGCGATAGCGCGATTCCCACGTTACTCGTGAAAGATTCCTGAGTGTCGAGGGCGCGTCGTCTGAATAAGTTGCGAGGGAGTCCAGCGCGAGACACGATTCCTGCACAAATTGTGGCAGTCCCGAGCGAGAGCGCGGTGTTAGAATACGCTGTGCGGAAATATCAAGCGAAAACCGCAGTTGCTGTAGCTCGGAGCCCAACAGTATAGTTTGATCACAAGGACTTTCCCTGGTCAAACTAACAGGGTGCGAGGCCCGAAGGGTGCACTTCTTGTGAAAAAGCACAATGTGCATGGTGAGGGGGGCCACAAATAATCATTCTTCAAGCGTGAGAATTCAAGAAACACAACAACACCCACAACAACAACATCATCAGCAGCAACAACAACAGTCATGTTCGGACTGTTCGCATTTATCTGCTCGTGTTCAATTCAGCACGTATATCCCAAACCCTTCCTTCCCGCCCTCTTCGTCTGCGATCGTACCCCCCTTGGGGATATATATCTTGCATACCTGCTGCGTGTAGTTGGCGCAGCCCCTGAAACAGGGGAAGGAAGGGAGGAGGGAAGAGACAAGGGCGAGGGAGAAGGATGGAACACGAGAGAGTATTGCAATAAGGTTTGGAGCAAGAATGGCTGGTCGGGCGGGCGGGCCCAAACGGCCGGGTCGAGCGGGCGGGTTGCTGAAACGCCAATCCGACATGAATCGGAAGGAAATTTCGAGCGATATCGCGAATTACCACGTAAATCGTGAGGAAGGTCAAAATGAAAGCGTGATTCCTGAGTGTCGAGGGCGCGGCGTCTAAATAAACTGCGAGGATGTCCCACGCGAGAGCGCGATTCCTGCATAGGTTGTGAGACAGTCCCGTGCGAGAGCGCGATGTTAGAATACATTCCGCGGAAGTATCAGGCGAAAGCCGTTGTTGTTGTAGCTCGGAACACAACAGCATGGTTTCAACACGAAGACTTCCCCTGATTGTTTTCATACAAAAACAGGGTGCGAGACCAGAAGGTGGAGGCCCGAGGGGGGAACAAGAGTACTTGTTCAAGAATGAAAGTTCAACAAAACAGCAACACCCACAACGACAGCAGCAACAACAACAGCAGACACAACAACAACCATATCAACACCAACCACAGCAACAACACCAACAACAACGTCAACAACACCAATCAATTTAAGACTGTTCGCTCTGATCTGCTCGCGTGCTATTCAACACGTGTGCCCCGAACCATCGATACCCGCCCTCATCGTCTCCGATCGTACCCTCTTTGGGGTATGTATCGCTCTTACCTGCACCGTGTACTTCGTGTAGCCCTTAAGGCAGGGAAAGACAGGACGGACGGTAGGAAGGGACAAGGGGGAATGAGGAGCATGAGACGGCGAAGCAGGAGGGGGCTAGGAGCAAAGGGGCAGAAAACACGTGGCAGAGCCAGACGGGCAGATCGGGCGGGTAGACCCGAACGGGCGGGTCGGGAAGGCGGGCCCAGGCAGCCAGGTCGAGCAGGCTGGTTGCTGAAGCGTGCGTCCTGCAGGAACCCTAGGAAGTCTCGAGCGACAGCGCGATTCCCAAGTAAATCGTGCGGACGTCCGCAACGAGAGCGTGAATGAGTTGCAAGGAAGTCCCACGCGAGAGCGCGATTACTGCATACAGTGTGACGAGGTCCCGCGGGAGACCGTCATGGGAACACATGGTGAGGAGGTATCAGGAGGGAGCCTTTGTTGTTGTAAACCGGGGGGCCACAGACACAATTCTGAAACCCAAGACTTTCATTGATAAAACAAGGTGCGAGCGCCTTGAGAGGGCACTTCAATTGAAAAACGCAGTGTGCCCTGGAGGTGGGGGTCAACCATAACTACCTTTTTGAAATGAGAATTTAACAACACCAACAAAACCAGCAACACCAACAACAACAACAACAACAACAACAACAACAACACCACCACCAACAACAACAACAACAACAGCAGCAGCAACAACAACAACAACACCAAGCACACAAATAACAACAACACCACCACCAACAACACCGAACACATTAATGTTAAGACTGGTCGCTCTTATCTGCTCGCGGGCCACTCAAACGTATATCCCAAACCCTCGATACCCGCCCTCTCCGCCTTCGAGTGTATCCCATTGGGAGTGTATCATGTTTTCCTGCAACGTGTATTTCGTGTAGCCCCTAAGGCAAGGAAGGACCAGAGGGATGGTCGGAAGGGACAGTGGGAGAGTGAGGAGGATGGAGCACGGGAGAGAGTAGCAGGAGGGGGGGGTATGAGCAGAAAACACGTGGGAGAGCCAGACGGGCAGATCGGGCGGGTAGAGCCTAACGGGCAGGTCGGGAAGGCAGGCCCAGGCGGCCAGATCGAGCAGGACTCGCAATGCAATCTCGAGCGATAGCGCGATTCCCAAATAATACGTGCGGACGTCCACATCGAGAGCGTGATTACTGAGTGTCGAGGGCGCGGCGTCTGAAAAAATTGTGAAAGAGTCCCACGCGAAAGCGCGATCCCTGTATACATTGTGAGGAAGTCCCTCGCGAGAGCGCGAATTCGGAATACACTGGGAGCAAGCATCAGGCGGGAGCCGTTGTTGTTGCAGCCGAGGGGCCCAGGGGTCCAGTTTGGTGACACCTCATCTTCTCTCGTCAAAAACAGGGTGCGAACCCTGGGAGAAGCACTTTAATTGGAACGTGCAGTGGTTACAGGGCAGGGGCGACCAACAGTAATTAATCTTCAGGAATGAGAACTCAACAGCAGCAGCAACAACAAAACAACAACATTGGCAGGAGGCGGCGGCAGACGGCGGAAGGGAGGAAGGGAGGGGGAGGGCGGATGAGAGGGATATGAAGGGAGGTGAGGTGGGCGAGGCAAGCTGTGTGTGCTCGCGCTCTAACTGACACCCTGCTTTTGTCACCCATCAACTTATGTTGCCTTGTTTTTTCTCTATCCGCCGACGCGTGTCCCAATGGACCTGGAACCCCAGGGAGGACCCCATCGTGCAATGCGCATTTGGAATATTGGATCTGCGCACGCTGGAGGGAGGCGAGGGAGGGAGGAGAGGAAAGGGGGGATATGCATGGTGAGGGATGGCGGGATAGGGAGGGCGGGAGTGAGTACAGGGAGGGATGGGGGAGAGGCTGAGGGACGGGGGAGAAGGCAAGGCTGGGCAGAAACGGCGGAAGACCAGGAGGGGGATTCAGGGAGTGGCGGGTGGGACGGGAGGGAGGCGAAGGAGGAGGAGCAACGGACAGCGGCGCGAGGAGGGACGCGCGAAGGGAGAACGGCAACGAGGCTGGCGGCCGCAGCCCTAATTATCAAGGCGCAGACGCGGCCTTTGCCCAATTGTACGTCGCCAGCATCAGCAAGCCGTTGCCCGTGTCCACGAGGCACATGCCGCACGAGAAACAGAGCTCGGGGGGGGGCGACCGCGGCTTGGCACATCCTTCTCCTCCTCCTCCACCAAAGCTCCCGCGAAAGCTACTGGACGGAACTCCTAAGAGAATGCCCCGTTGCCTCGTTCACCGTGTGTTCGCGCTGCGAACAAATTCGTGCACGCAGTCCCGCTTTTCGGACTCCTCGGGCCGCCCCCGAACCGGCCAAATGTTTGCGAGCGGTCGCAAACGTGCTCTTGAATCGGGAATGCATGCTCTCAGTTGTTTTTCTTCCCTAGGTTGGCGACGGCCTGAAGCACTGAAATCGATGCAGACATTAGCCGTGAGACCCTCCAGCCTGGAGAAATTGTTGGCCCATCTGCTCCACGCGTCTGGCAACACACGGCAGGCCCTCGCTCCTGGAACGGACAGCCCACGAGGGTTCACTCTTCCCTCCTCCCTCCTCCGAGCAGTCTCACTCCTCTGTCCGACGTATCCTGCCTCTTGTGCTCATCGGATCGGGTTCCTCCTCCCCCTCGTTTCCCCCCCCCCCTGCTCTGCAGCCCCCCCAAGCATTGTTCCTTGCCCCTCTTCCGTCCTCCCGTTCCTCCACGTATTCTTCCTTGGCGTCCTCGTGACGCCCTCCATCCTCTTCTTCCTCCGTCCTCGGACCCCCCTTCTCGCGATTATCTTCCTCCTCGGCCTTGATCCTACCCCCCTTTCCTCGCATTCATGATCCCTCCTCCCCCTTGTCCTGTTTCTCTTTTCCATGCTCTGCGGCGCCTGTCTCTGACGCCGTCTCCCCAGCCCCCTGGTCGCCGAAATCTGACCCTCCGGCCACCTCACCCGCCCCACGCAAAGAAGTAGCACAATGTGTCGCGCGCGTCAGCCCCTGATCGAAACCGCAAGAATCCCAAGAGAACCCCAAGCATGCTTAGGAAGACCTGCACAGCCCCAAAAAGAGTCCTGGGAAGCCCCGGGATGGCCCCATGGATGCTCGAAGACATCCGCGAGAGGTCCCAAGATAGGTTGAAGATGGCCCCCGGAAGGCCAAGCAAAAACCATGGTTAAGCGCACAGGTGCACAAGTGTACCTTGGTGGGCGGACATCTCGAATCCCTCTCGGGGCCCTCCTCGGGTCTCTTATCCACCGCCCACGGCCTCCTCATGACCCCCGGAGGGAGCCTTCCGAGGCCCCCCGAAGGGGCCCTCTGAAGGGTTCTCGCCAAAACCACACCAGTGCTGCTTGGCACGATCTCGCGGAGGCCCTCCTGGGAGCTTCTTGAAAAAGCATCTCGGGGCTCTTCTCAAGTCTCCAGGGCACCCTAGAAGTGCCCGAGGGACGGCCGCAAATCTGCACGACAGATGAAGAAACGAACAACTCGGAAACTGCCGCGGAAAAAACGCCGCCCCGTGTAAAATCAATGACCCGCGAGGCAGAGCTATAACAGGCGCGATGGGCCGGGGCAGGCCGCGACGCTTTCACTCGCCGCTTCACTGGGGCACCGCTGCGCACCGGGGGGGAGCGATTTGAGGAGGCACCGAAGTAAGGCCCGGAGAACGGGGGGTTCGACGTTCGAGAAAATCGGGCGTGTTCAGTATATAGGTATTTGTTCGCTGATACTGATCGTCAGGACGCAGCAATAACGTTCATTCGCGGCACTGAAGTCCAAGGAGTGGTTTTCCGGCACGGCTCAGGATGTTCAGACGATTGTCTTCCAACGAGACACTTCCCGCAGCGCAAAATGACTTCTCACAGATACCTGTGGAGAGGGAGCTTGGAGGGAGGGTGTATTGCAAGGTCCTTGATTAGTCTTGGGTTTGCACTGGTCCTCCTGCTCCTCCTCCTCCTTGTCCTCCCGTTCTACTACTTCGGGGCGCCCTCCTGCGGATGCGGCGGCGGTGGGCGCGGCAGCGGCGGCGCGGCGGACGCGACAGCAAGACACTGCTGACGGGCCTGGCCCTGACACCCGCAGAGTCCTGGACAGAGTCACGACGGGTGCTCTCGCCCCGCTTGGTGCCCAAAGGCGCACTCGCGTCTCGGCCCGGCTCGTGGAGGTAGGCGCACTGATGGGTGCCGAGGGCTCCGGCCATGCTTTTGTCACAGCGCCGAGCTTCGAAAAGATGCCGCGGTCCTGGGCCACAGAGGGCCGAGGAGCACGGCGAGGAGTAGTTGGACGAAGGGGAAGGTAATGAGGAGCAGATGAGGAGGAACAGGTTGAAAAGGAGTTCGAACAAGAT
Organism: Prorocentrum cordatum; assembly: GCA_963575745.1. NCBI lineage: Eukaryota > Dinophyceae > Prorocentrales > Prorocentraceae > Prorocentrum > Prorocentrum cordatum. Next base: position 166,011 of record CAUYUJ010017394.1, on the reverse strand, counting down.
TCGAAGGAGTCGGACCCGTCATCCGCCACCGTGGCTCTGGGCACAGAGTGCGCATGTCCTCGGGTCCTTTGCCTAATCCTCTCAGCCTCAATCCTCACTCCTGAGAAATCTTTAATCGGGGGCGGCCAAGAGGGGGGCGTCCAAGAGGGGTGTGCACAAATCATGGCCCGAGGCATGTGCGCGGAGGTGCCATGAAACCTGAGGAAATACCATAGCCCACGCCGTGAGATCCCCCCCCCCCAGTCTTCACCCCCGTCCTGGCCGCTCCCGATGCAAGGGGCCAGGACCCCTCGCTCTCAAATCTCCGGGGACTTTTCGCGTGCCCCCTATAGGGCTTGTCGCGTGCCCCTCGGGCTCCGGGGGGCTGCGCGTGAGCTTCTCGGACCCAAAGAGGGCGCCAGGTTGGGCCAAGAAAACCCCGAGGGGCCCCCCCAAGACGGCCCAGGAGGGCCCCGAGCCGCCGAAGATCGCCTCAAGACGCGCAAGATGGCCCTCAGACGGCCCAAGATGCCTCCAACACGCCCCAGGAGTTCTCCAAGAGGCCTCTCAAGAGGGCCCCAAGACTGGAAAAAACATCAATTTGTCCTAATGTTTTTGAAGGATTTGGCGTCCTCGCCTTTTCGGCTCCCCGACGCTCCCAGGCGGCCCTAGAGGCCCACTAGACCGCCCCAAGGCGGCCCAAGAAGCGCCTAAAACGGCCCAAGGGGGCACCAAGACGGCCCCACAAGGGGCAGGGAACACGAACCGAAAATCCGAGCCTTCCACCCCAGGAGGCCTCCAGGAGGCTCCAAGAGGCTCCACGTTGCCCCCAAGAGGCGGCCCCCAAGAGGCCCACAAAGAGGCCCGAAGAGGCCCCAAAGCGCCCCCAAGAGGCGTCCAACCTGCCTCCAAGAGGCCCCCTAGAGCCTCCTACAAGATCCCGACGGAAATCCAATAGACCTCATACCCACAACCCAGGCACGGTGGCGGGATGGGCCGAAGGCCATTCGATAGGATCAGAGTAAGCCCAAGATGTGACAGCGATGCTGCAGCACACCCTCACGCCCCAAGTCCCCTCCTCGTTCGTCCTTACAGGCGCATTTCTCTGCGCGGAGTGCCCCCCCTGCAAAGACGAGCGCCTGACGGACCCGTAGTTCAGGCGGGAGCACCGTTTTGAACGAACTTGCCATACGCCCTATCAGCTAGCAAAATTGCGGCAACATAATGTCATCAATGACAACGACAACCCAATTCTGAAAAAAGAGTCACGCCCCAACCATGCAATGGTTTAGCAAATTGACACTTCTGGCCTCGAGACCACATGACATATCAAGGGGGATGCTCATGTTTGAAAAGAACCGCCATCCATCCGTGACTGGCGTGCAAATGCTTGCTACTTGTGGTCCTATGTTCAGAAAAAAACCTCAAACGAAAACCCGTTTTTAAATAGAACCGCCAGCCATCCGTGTAACTGCTAGAAGCGAGCGTGCGCGGCGCCAAAGCGAGAGCTCCGTTTTGAAGACACTTCGCACTCCACATATGTGGCTGTATGATTTGTCACAAGCATCATGTGGCTGGGTCCTCGCCGTGAATCAGCAAAGCTGCGCGTCTTGTCATGTTCCTTTTCCTTTTCCTTCAAAATCGCCTTCTCCTCCTCCCTTACTGCCTCTCTCTCTCTCTCTCTCTCTTCATATGTCCCTTTTACAAATTTTCAGTCTAACTCAGGGAAGTGCCCCGTTGGAAGAGAATCGTTTCAGAACCCTTGAACGCGCACTTCAAGGACGTCAACACCGCGAATCGACGTAATTGTTGCGCACTGACAATCCGGCATCGTGCCAAGAAACAAATTCTGGAACGTTAGCCATGAGAATAGTTGAAACTGCCATGAACTCTTCACCCTATGCCCCAAATGATCACAGGGTGGGGGTACTAAAGTTCGCATTCCGGCGGGATGACAAGCTCTTCTCTGCAGGTCGCACCACAAAGAGGGAGGAGCAGGAGAAGGAGGAGCGAACGGATTCTTTCGGAGTGTGCGGATGCACGCAATGACTCTTGGTATAACTATACCGTGCTCGGATAATGACAATGATACCAATCACCATGATGATGCTACTGATAACCATGACACTTCATAATATTCGATTTATAATGCATATTTCCCCCGGCGATAGTGAAGTTCGACCCCGCCGCTCTCCACCGCTGACCAAGACTGCCTTGGCCGGGGATAAACATGAAAATCGTGAGAAAACTGGAATATGTTTTATAATCCGGGGCATACGGTTAGAGCGAGGCGAGAACCATATTTTGAAAAAGCGCCGCCATCCATCCGTGAAGCTGTTGCAAAAGTTTACAACAAATGCGCGCGGCAATGAGGCGAGAACATCAACTTGAAAACCAGCCACCCCCCGTCCGGGAAGCGCTTGCATGTTCTAAACGCATGCGCACGGCGCGAAGGCGGGGACCACATTTTGAAAACGGCCCGCCCTCCATCCGTGAAACACTTTCGAACCTTGTTCAAAGCGAATGCGCGCCGTACTGAAATCGATAGCCACATTTTGAAAACGGCCCGCCCTCCATCCGTCAAAATTCTTTGCCTAAGGATCATAGACGGTGACGATGTCTCAAGCGAAACGCCCGGCCCGACCTACCGACACGCCTCGGGGTGCGACAGGGAGGTTGATAAGGCAAAAGAATGAAGGAGGAGAAAGAAGAGAAAGAACGAGAGAAAAGGCAGGATGATCAGCCTGCCGGACGGGATGATTGAAAATGAGGTGCCCTTGGAGGTAGGCGCCACACACAGGCACAACTTCTGTGCACGGTGCGTGCCACCGACATGGCTGCAGAGGGCCCAGCGACGAACGGCTCCGAGGAAGCGACCGTGGGATGCCGAGCCTCCCGGGGAAGCGTGGGAAACGAACGACGTCCTCGGCGGCTCCCACTGATTTGAAGACAAGCCGGCACCTCCGCAATCTGGCTTGCTTTCAGGACGCGGGCCCTGGGCAAATCCGCTCAAATCGGTCCCGGGTGCAGTCCTGGGGCACATCAGTTCCATTTGTCCACCCCGGATTCGTTTTTGACGTCCCGGGGCCCGAAAACTGCCTCCTGAGGCAAGATGAAACACAAACACCTTCCCGAAGCCAGCATCTCGAACCTTGCCCCCCTTCCTGCTTGCTGGAGCCGTTTCGGCATGGCCCCAGATCCCGAAGATGGACTCACATCTTGCCATCTGCTCGTCGCGCTCAGGCCCAGGGCTCATGGCGGCGGCGACGCCCCAGAGCTCTCAGTACGATCCCTGGGATCGGTCACTCATGACCGTAGGTGTCCTCTGATGCAGGCGAGTGAACTTGCATGGCGGTTGCCCCCGTCCACCGCGTTTTCAAACAGAGCTTGGCCGAAAGGCGTGCAAGTGTATCCCGACGCGCGTGAAGTGCAAGCTTCCTTTCGGGCCTCGCCACGCCCCCCCTCCCCCTCTATTCTAATAAACTTCAGCCAGAACTTGAAGAACAATGGGCAATCACCCCTTTCGGTGGTTCAAAGATGGGGTCCTGAGGGATGGAGGCCTGAGGATGGCAAGTGATCCAAGGGTGGGTTCACGCTGTTCGAGGCACATCGTCCTTAGGGCCCCCATCCTTCAGGACACCTCCTCCGTACCACCGATGTTTCCTTCGGTCGTCTTGCCACAGCCCCCCGGGGCCCCAGGGCGGGCACGCCTCGAAAACTCCTTGCCGCCGCGATGTGGGCGACATCGGGAACCCGGAACCCAAAAACGTTTTCATCCCTTGGGGACACATAATTTGCTTCCACACACAAACCACTGCCCCCTCTCGTCATCAGGTCTGGAGGCCAAGTGCTGGGCTGGTAACACTGACTACGGAAGCCCAAACAAAGCGAGCATCGGCGCAATCGAAATTATTTCGACCGGAACCCATGAAACGCACGAGACAGGATCGAAGCCAAGAGAGTCCAGCGAACCCTGGGAGCGCAGGGAGCGCGTCGACTCCCGCTTCGCGCACCCCATCCTCTGAGGGGGTGGCACTGCGAGGAAGGCCCCCCGAACCCCTCTAGGCCCAAGAGGACCGTCGGCCACGCGCGGAGCCCACAAAACCCCCGCAAGCGCTACGTGCCATCCCCTCGAGATGAGCGGGTTGAACATTTGGCCAACAACGTCTGAAGTGAGCTACCGGGTCTCTTCAGAGCCCTCATTTCTTCTGGCGCTTCGCCCTGCCCTTGCCCTTGGATCCTTTGCCCTCGCGGAAGGCCAGCTTCTCCACCTTCTTCGCTGCCTGGCTGCGCGGCGCTGAGTCGCGCTCGAACTGCAGCCCCACGGCCCGACCACCTCCGTTGTCCCTCAGGATCTCGGAGGACTGGTGGAGCTGGCGGTGGTGCATGATCGCGAAGATCCACTTCTTCACCATGTTGCCCTCCGTGTCCTCCGTCGCGATCACGAAGCAACGCGCTGCGTAGAAGGTCGTGTCGCGATCCTGAACTTCGGAGCCCCACTCGATGATCGTCTTCACCACCCTGACCGTGGCCTCTGGATCGGGACCCTGCGCGATGGCTGCCATCATCGCCTCCTCGTTGCTCTTCAGGGCCTCCGACGCACGGAAGAGCACCATCTTCATCAGCGCGTCTGGGCGCTTGCCCCTTGGGTGGCCATTGGAAACGTCCTTCGCCTTGTCTCTCGCCTCCTTGCCCGCCTGGTTGTGCTTGTCGACTCCCTCCTCGAGAGCCAGTTGGAGCTTCTTGTCTGCGCGCTGGGCGAGGACCGCGTTCACGTCGCGCCGCTGGTTGCGCAGGTCGTCCTCGTCCTGAAGAACCAGCTTGGCCGTCGCCAGGGTCGGCTGGCGGTTGGGCCCCGCCTCCGAGAGCTCGTCCTTCTCTTCCTTCTCGCCTGCCTCCTCCGCGTCCCTCGCCATCGCGACTACTCCGCCAGCGGGGTGAACATCGCTTCGGGCGCGGGGAGCAGGAGCGGGCGCGGGCGCTTGAGCTCGAGGTACTGCTTGAGCCTCAGCGGCCTTCAACACTAAGCATCTCGGTACTTCTATATGTCTGAGGAGCGCATCCTTCCTGGCGAACGTCTGCTGGCAATGAGGGCATACATTCTTGTCTAGGCAGGCCTGTGGGAGAGCAATGCGATTCGCTTCCATTCCTCGTGTCTGACTCCAGTGACTGTCGAGGCCTTTCGGATCCCTGCGCATCGCGCCACGCTCGGGACATCGGAGCATCTCGTATCGGGTGCCGTCGGGACGTTCCTCCCCAGCAGGCCCCAGGTCGCATTCCGCTCGACCAGAGAGAACCGCCCGAAGATCACGCAACTCCAGGCCGCAGAACGAAATAAGCCATGGTTTCGAGACCTCGGGAGCTTGTCCAGGGGCTCCAGGGGCTCCGGTCCGTTGCGAGGCAGAGGGCGGTGACCGCAAAACCTGGAGGCCCCGGTGCAAGGGCGCGACCCTCCTCACGGGCTTCCTGGGCACGACTTTCCTCTTAAAGCTCAGGCGTCCGAAGAGAACCGCTCTCGCCGCTTTCGTCGGGTCATGCTCGGGTTCCCGGGGGCCGAGACCAGGGGGGATCACTCTTTGCCACCGCCTCAAGCTTCGGAACAGCAGCGTCGACGACGCTGAGTGGGCGTTCGCATTGCGTCGGATCGCCTCGTTAGCAACATGTCGCACGTGTGCAAGGGATCTAAGTAAGTGGCGTAACTTCATACTTTGCCAGCGCTCGAGTTTCTGGGCTCCGCTTGCGTGGGGATCGCAATCTCCATAGCGTAGAGCGCACTAGAGCGAACCAGCGATGTCCAAAGCCAAACCTTGAGGCGACTGCAAAGGTTCCCCTTGCAGGCCCTTCGGGAGAGGCGACTGCGGGCAGCGTTCGCTCCTTTGAGACGTTGTTGAATTTCGTCGGCCATCGAGCCGTCGTCCCGAATTCGAACCCCCAAGTACTTGACGGCTTTCGGAGCATGGGCCATGACGGTGCAGCGCGCGGAAATTCTCATGGTCGCCCCCGTGGTCTTGTCTGCGGTGTCTTTGCGAAATTTCTTACGCCCAGTCCCCGACGATACCGTCGGCGCTCCTAGCTCGGGTGCGTTCATCGTCGCGCCGCCGGCCTCGATCACTGATTTCAAGAAATGAAAATACTTCGACGCACGATCGAGGCTCTCGAACGCCGCTAAACCAACGAGGTCACCCGCAAACTTAATCTGGGACACGTCGTCCATACTAGTCTCCTCTGCCCCCAGAACAGCACTACCCCGAACGTTGGCTACGGGTGGGTCTGAGAACGCCGAGACTCCCTCGAAGCCCTGGGCCGCCTGCTGATCCGAGATTTCCTGGGTGATGAAATCGTAGATAGCGATGAACAGCGAGGGCCCTCTACGCTGCGCTGGCGGACCCCGCGACGCACGGGGGGGGGCTGCATGGCTCGTTCGTTCTGATACCCCTCAAGATGTAGCAGTTGCCCTCGTGGAGCGCCTCGAGCGCAAGCCGAACCCCCTCGGACACCGCGAGCTTTTCGAGAGACTCCTAGATCTTCCCCCTAGGCAGGAGATGGAACGCTTTTTCGAAGCCAATAAGCGCAGCCACCAAGATCATTGCTGGAGGGTTCGCGCGGCTTCTGCACACTCGAGAACGGAGAGTGACGTCATCAACCACCACCGCAGCGTCGTGTGGATCGCATCGGTAGGGCTCCGAACTGGGCAGGTGACAAGCGGCCTGCGCACTGACGAAGCTCTCGCACGCACGCAACGCTGGCGAAGGCTTTCCCATGTGATTGATGAGGTTAACCGTCTTGTAATGGTCCATGGCGTTTCGTCCATCTCCCGTTGGCTTGCGTAGTGATACAATCTCTCAGTCCTTGAATATCTGGGCTACTTGCTTCGGTTGATGGCATGCTTGGAACACCTGTGTAAGTGGTTCCGCAACGACATCGAAGCACAACTTCCAAATCTCCGCAACAGCGGCATCGGAATGTGGACGCTGACATCCGGGTTCCTGGCAAACTTGATCACTCCACTTCAAGGTCGGAGCTGCCTTGAAGTTCGGGAGCCTCTTGACGGCTTTGATGGTGTTGTCAGCAGTGATGTCGGCCGACGGGTCGTCGAGGTCATTTAACGGTATGTTGGGCGCCAGGCTCTGGGTGATCTCCTCGGCCCTGAATATAGAGCACAGCGCATCAGTCCGTACAACCATATCTTCATCATGATCGAAGCAGACCGTGCCCGTCTCCGGGTTAAATACTGTCATGGCAGGTGCCGAGGGCTTTGGAGCAAGGCGGTGGATGATGGCGTAGCTCCGCCTGATGTCATTGTTGCGGTCGGCGCGCTCGGCCTGGTAAACCAACTATGCAGTCTGCTGACGCTTGCGTGATCTGACGGCTTTCTTCGCGGTCTTGGCCGCCTGAGTGTACGGATGCAAGGGCGACTTCTGGAGCCAGCTGCCAGTAAGAACGCTTGCTAACATGTGTTGGTACATTTGCTTAGTGGCAATCGCCTTGCGTGTGTCCTCTGGGAAGGTTGGATGCTCCTTCTCAAATCGGTTTCGTTGAATAACTCCCAACGGCAGCGTCAACGATCACACTCCCCAGCGTGTTGAAATACTCCGACGTGCCAGAAAACACGCTTGCCTGGGCCGCGCACCTGCTGCCACTCCTCATTACAATGATGTGCGGCAATCTGCTGGTCCACCGCTGCTTGGAGCTTGGCTGCACGAGGTGGGAGAGGAGCTGCTTGTGCCTCCTCATCGTGTCGGTGTGCTTGATTGAGTGCCTTCAGATCCTACATAGTAAGCGCACGGTTCCACCCAATGTGTTTCGCCTTTTTTGGAACTTGCACCGCACTCCCGCATCAATCTTCGCCTCGGCTTGACGGTGGTCCCTGTACCAGCCTAGGTTTACAGGGATGTCCTGTCGTGGATATGCTTTGTGTCCGCACCCTGCTTGCAACCTCACACATATGTAGTCGGTCGTTGACCAGCTCCGTCAATCGGTATGGACCCACGTGGAATTGAATCTGGTAGTCTTGCCGAAAGTGTTGAGCGCAACCAGCCTTTGATTTTGGAAGACAACAAGAAATTCGGCACCATTCTGATTTGTACGACAAGCCTGTCTCCTTGAGCCTGCAAAACCTGTGTTGGGCGGCGACGGGGCCGCCGTGGTATTCGCGTCAAGGCACCATAAAAGCGCAGATCGTCGAAGGATGCTGGATATGGTGGCTGCATATTCTTTCCAGAATTCATCTTGGGTTTTCTGGTGCCTATCGGGGTCCTCCACCTGCTGGCCATTCGGGGTCTTCGGAAGCTCGTTGGTCCATGAGTACCCGTTGAGGATATATATATATATATATATATATATATGTATATATATAGAAAGAGAGAGAGAGAGAGAGAGAGAGAGAGAGAGATCCCGTGGACGCGGCCATTCCCGTCGAAAACGAACACCCTGAAGGCGTCCATGGATCCATTCGTGAACACATCAAAGTTCATCATTCCCAAAAAATCGTTTATTCACCGGTATGAGGCACCCGTCTTTAGTTCTCGTAGAAGTTCTGGCTGTCGGTAAAATCTGGAATCCTTCGCAGTGCCAGGACATACTTAATGTCATAAGTGTGCTCTGGAAACAGCAAACTGCCACTCCTCTATCACGTGCCAGGCGAAGAAGCCCCCCCAACCTATCAGCAACTACCAAGTTTTCTGTATTGTAGCTCCAGACGGTAAGCAACTGTTTCCCACTCTGGTTTCTCGATATCCTCTGGCCCGAATAGGCTGGGAGGTCCTGTGTAGCACAGGGTTCGTTCCGAACGTGAGCTGCAGCCAGACCAGCCGCCGAAGCGCGAGCAAAGTGCTGTCCACGATACCAGCATGCCCCAGTCACGGCCATTAGCCTCAATGCCCGTCGAAGGGCCCTCTAATTCCCCACAAAGCCAGGCTCCAACAATCTACTCGTTCTGGCTGATGCGGTCCAGCACGGCTGGGCTACCGTGCAGCGCTCACCTCGCAGGCACTAGTGCCGATGTCCCTGGCCCGCTCCGTCAGCAGGAAGCAGCAGGCAACGCCATGGCCAGGGAAGAAAAGGAAGTGGCCTGGTGGGGACTTGCGACCCTACGCCCGCCTGTGCGAGCAGCGCCCTTGAGCCGCCGAAGCTTTCTTTTGCTTCCGCCGCCTTCCGCCGAGCTTCCGCCAGCTTCTGCCAGCGGAGGCGCCCTCGCTTTACTGCCGCCGCCCTCGGCCGCGGAAGAGATGACAACTCCTTCTATCCTCGCAGGCAAGGCCCTTTTTGGAACGCCCCATGTGCCCGCGAAGCTGTAAGTCAGGGCCGGCGGGCGCGGCTGCCGGAATCTCTGCCTCATCCCTGGAAGCTTGGCTAAGACGAAGCCAGGACGAGGATAACATCGGGTGAGCTACTGGCAGGCCCCTGGGCACAACAGGTGCACCTGTCTTCACCCCCGACTCCTGTATCGCCCCCCATTGCGCAACGCCCGAGCTGGTCAAGACGAGGCTAGGACGATGATAAAATCGGGTGCGGATACACGAGAATCTCTGAAGTCCGGCGGAACTGGAGGTTGTCTCGTGCGCCGCGGCCTTCTGAGAGCGTTCCGGAACGCTCTGAGAGCGCTCCGAAACGCTCTGGCACTGGTTCATCCTCGTCCCAGCCCCGTCCGACGAGCCGTCTCTCGACGGTCCTGCGGGGAGAAGCGTCCAGGGGGGACCGGCTCAGGGAGGGAAGCAGCGAGCTATCGGCGATAGATCGGCGACAAGCCAGCAAAAGCGACTCCGCACGCTACTGTTGGGCGGATCGGACCATCAGGCCTCCTCCTTCGGCGATGAATGGGCGCGTGGGGGTCGATGCATCCACCCCTGAGCCTATCCCTCCCTAACGGTGCAACTGAGGTCCGCACCCGAGAACGGGACCCGTAGAGGCACAAACGCCTTGGAAAAAAACCGGCCGTCGTGCTTTCGTTCGCGACGACAGCTGCCAGGGCTCGAGTCGGCGACGGCAGCGGCGGCTGCTCGGGCGTGGCTCAATGAGGAGGCGGTCAATTAGTTGGCTGGGGGGGGAAAACCAATACCTTTCTTGCTCCTTTGAGCCCCAGTGGTCCCCGTTAGTTGACATCAACATCACATAGACTTAAATCCGAAGACTCTCCGTCGGACGCCGTGGCTGGGACAAGCGGCCCTTGTCCTCATCCTTTCGGAGGGCCTCAGAAATCAGCCTCAGCCGAGCGCTGCTGGTAGGCCCCTTTAGGGTACAACATGTGCACCTGTCGTCCCTCTCCTGATTTATCGCCCCCCCATTACGCAACGCCCGAGCTGCTTAAGACGAAGCTAGGACGAGGATACAATCGGATGCGGATAAATCTAGAATCTCCGAGATCCGGCGTATCTGGAGTGTGTGTCGGGCGCCGCGGCCTTCTCAAAGCGCTCCGGAACGCTCTGAGAGCGTTCTGGAACGCTCTGGAGTATCCTCGTCCTAGCGCCGTCCGACTGCTACTCCAAGTAGGAGATCGACTACGACATGAATGTACGTCAACATTGGTTCCCTCGCCGAATGTACAAACAGAAAACGTATAATGTTCGTAGGCCTACGAAAACGTTATACGCATTTGTCGTGGATTCGACGAACAAATCTAGCTGGTAAATCAACATGTCGTCGATCCCCCGCTCGACTACTGGGGGGGGGGGGGCGCCACCGGGAAGAGCAGCACGAAGGCCGGCGGGAGCTTGCCCGAGGTGCCGCTGATGGCGGCCAGGCCGAGCAGCCCGACCTGTGCCCGGCCTCGCCTCCTCTGGTCGGCGGCGCTGCCGCCCGGTCCCGCAAGGCATCCGGCCTAGATCGCCGAAGGGCAGAGGAGGGGGGCCAGGGATCGAAGCGATGGGTCGGATCGGCGACCGAAATGAACCGGATCGGCGGAAATCGGCAGCCAAGTCGGGAAAAGTCGAATCGGCGGACGTCGGTCGGAGCCCAAATGGGAATCCCAAGTCGAATCGGATCGAAATCGGGAGCCGTCGAAAGCGATTCGAATCGAATCGGAGAAATCGAAACGAGCCCTGGAGGGGGGCATGTTTTCCCCTGAGATCCGACGTTGCGGACAAATTGCAGCATCGCAGAAAATCGCGACCAGAGCCCCGCACCCCATCTGTCTGCGTCCTTTTTCCAGGCGGATCGATCTGCGAGGGACCCTGCAGGCCCGACAAAGATGCCAAAACGCCCGCTGTGAAAAAACGGCCACGCAGAGATCTCGCGGCCTTCAACACCGACGGCTTTCCCAAGAACCGTGCCTGTTGCAATTTGCAATTGATGGTGACAAGCCGCCACTGGCCTGGAGGGGGCGAACGGGGAGGAGGAGGAGGAGGAGGAGGAGGAGGAGGAGGAGGAGGAGGAGAAGGAGCAAGAAGGCCGAGAGAAATAGCTTGATGTGGGGAAGAAGCCGGCCAGAGATCGCCTGAGAGGCCACTCATGGCCGGAGCCAAAAACAATGGGAAGCCTCCAGCAACACCAACATCAACCAAACCAACTCGCTTCCGAGTCAGGCGAAGATCGGCGACACAAGAGCGACCCTGGGTAAGGGTGACCTTTGGTGCGCGGCCTTTTGGGGGACCGTGGGGGGACCAAACCCAAGCGCGCCAGACGCTGTTATCGCATCGCGCTCGGCGTTCGGTCACCCTGGCGAAGGGTCACTACTACTTCTAGTCGAGAAGAGAAGGCTGGGGAGGAGGTGGGACGAGGCCGGCGCCGGGGTCTCTCTGGTAGCCGGGCGGCGGGTGGCTCCCTGCTCCCGTCGCCAAGGACTCGGACGTGTCCGCCGAGGCTTCGCCGCGTCGCCGCCCGTGGCCGCCCCGTGTGGCGCCTCGTTGCTGCCCACTCCGGGGGATCCGCCGAGGCCTCGTCGCGTCAGCCCGTGGCCGCCCCGTGGCCGCCTCGCGGCCTGCCCACTTCGGAGTGGTCCGCCGAGTTCTCGCTCCGTCGCCGCCCGTGGCCGCACCGTTGCCGCCCGCGCGGGGGTCCGCCGAGGTGTCGCCGAGCCGCCGCTCGCGGCCGCCTCGCGGCCGCCTGCGGGCACCGCAGAGCTTGCACCACATAGATCTCACCACATACAGTCAACCAGGATGATAAGGATGCGCGGTAAGGATGCAAGGGCCTTGGAACGCCATGTTGAGGTTTTCCGCGCGGAGCGCGGCCGAATTCCAAAGGATGCAAGGGTACCCTGACGCGCCGCCATCCTTGCCGAACGTTGGCCAGCGAGAGTTGGCAAGGCTGCGCCGAAGGGGCAAGGATGAAAGGGTACCCTGGCCCAGTGGCCCCATCCTTCCTATCATCGTTGACTGCAGCTCATCCACAGTGCCATCACTTTCTGCTCAACGTCCGCGCCTGCCGACACGGGCGGCCCGTCATCGGCCCCGGGACCAGCAAGCTCGGATCCGGGACGAAAACCTACCCCTGGGGAAAAAAGCAGAACCTCGGCCGCGGGATGGGACCGAAACGCCGACCCCGTCGGCGCATGCGAGGGGGAATTCTGGGTCCGTCGCCCCCGGGTGGTCCTCAGAGACGATCTTTGAATCGAGCCAGGTTGCAATCGCAGTCGTTCTCAGATCAAAAGGAAGGCCTTTCCCCTTAACCCCTTCCACCCAGGGGGGGTGGTCCCAAATCAGGGTACACTCCCCCCCGCCCCTTTTGCCATCCGCCGACCCCTATGCTTGTCACAAGGGTGTCCGGCGTGCTAGACCCTTTCGGTTCTGGTTCTGGCATTTCTTCCAAAAGAAGAACTCTCCCCCGGGGCTCCGGCCAGTCCCGCTGGCCACCCGGAAGGACCCAGAAGGGATCGCAAGAGGTGGTTGCAAAGGTTTTTCCTGCTGCAGACGGCTCCAAGATGCCCAAGATGGCCTCGAAGATGTCTCCCAGATGGCCAAGATGGCCTCCAAGACGGCCCAAGAGGGTCCAAGATACTTCCAAGTCCGACCAAGAAATCTCCAAGACGGCCCGAGACTGCCCAAGAGGTGCCCAAGAGGCCTCCAAGACGGCCCAAGAGGCCTCCGAGAGGCTCTCCAGGAGGACCCGACGAGGCTAGGACCCGACGAGGCTAAAATCATTGATTTCCCTCAGGTTTTCAAGGATTTTCGTATTTGCTCTTTTTCGACAGCCCAAGACGGCCTAAGACGCCCCACAGATCGCCCCCAAAGCGCCCAAGAGGCCTCCAAATGGCCTCAGGAGATCCCAAAATGCCCCCAAGACGGCCCCAAGAGGGACTCAAGACGGCCCCAGAGGCCTCTGAGACGCCCAAGATGGCCTCCAAGACGGCCCTGGAGCACCCTAAGAGTGCCCCAAGTCGGCCCAAAGAAAGAGGCCCCCGAAACGACTTCCGACGCGTCAGACGGGCCAGGAGCCTACCAACACGGCCCAAGATAGCTCTAAGATGGCCAAGACGCCCCAAGAGGCCTCCAAGAGGGCCTCCATGAAGCCCGAAGAGGCCCAAATCATTGATTGCCCTTGGGTCTTTACAGAATTTTCGCACTTGCTTCTTTTCGGCCTTCCGACGGCCCGAGACGGCCAAAGAGCTCCCAACGATCGCCCCAAGATCGTCCAGGAGGCCTCCAAGATGACCTCACGACGGCCCAAGAGGCCCCCAAGACGGCCCCAAGAGGACACAAAGACAGCCCAAGAGGCCTCTAAGACGCCCACGAAAGCCTCCAAGACAGCCCTGGAGCATTCCAAGAGGGCCCCAAGTTGGCCCGAAGAGGCCCCCAAAGCGGCTTCCGACGGCGTCAGACGGGCCAGGAGCCCACCAAGACGGCCGAATATGGTCCTAAGATGGCCGAAGACGCCCAAAGAGGCCTCCAAGAGGGCGTCCAGGAGGACCCGAAGAGGCCAAAATCATTGATTTTCGTTAGGATTTAAACAGATGTTGACATTTGCTTCTTTTCGGCCTTCCGACGGCCCGAGACGGCCCAAGAGCCCCCAAAGACTGCCCCAAGATCTTCCAGGAGGCCTCCAGGACGGCCCCAGAACGGCCCAAGAGGCCTCCAAGACGGCACCAAGAGGGCCCCAAGACGGCCCAAGAGGCCCCAAGACGCCCAAGATGGCCTCCAAGACGGCCCTGGAGCACCCCAAGAGGGCCCCAAGTCGGCCCAGAGAGGCCCCCGCAGACGGCTTCCGACGGCGTCAGACGGGCCAGGAGCCCACCAAGATTGCCAACGAGGATCCCGAGAAGCCCCCGAAGGCCTCCGAGGCCATAATCCACTGTAAATTACAAAATGCTCGCGTCCCCGAAGCCACAAACCCTGGCAAATTATACAATTCGTGCGCCCCCGAAACAACACACCTGTGCAAAACACACCGTATTCGCGACCCCGGAGCCATAACCCATTATAAATTACACCAGATTCGCGTCCCCGAGACCACAAAGGCTTGCAAAATAATGCAAATCGTGCGTCCTCGAGACAGCAAACCAATGAAAAGCACGCGATATGCGCGTCCCCGAAGCAATAAGCCCTCGCACATTACGGCGTAATCGCATAACGAACGCAGGGAACTCTACCGCCAAACTCCTTGTCATTGCTCCCTGCTCTCTCCTCGATCTGGAAGCGGGGCGCGCTTGCGTTTCGCTCCTCTCTGTTCTCTCCGCACTGCCTGGGCGCCCTACCCTTGCTGCAACCTCCAATCTGCCCGCATACCATTTAGATGCTTTCCTACCCGCTCGCCTGCGTCGCGGTGTCGAAGCTCAGGCCGAACAGGAAACCGAGGACGGAGAGGAGACGGTGGTAGAGGTGCCAACAGGTGTGAAGGCAGCAGACGAGGAGGACACATGGACGAGGAAGGCTGATCTGCAGACCATCCACGAAGGAGTGGCACCCGGAAGGGGGCAAGCGCAGTGGTGGCACAAGGCCACTGCTCTGCGCGATCGGCTGCCCCGTGGCCGCAGCGAGGGGCGCGACCCGGCTCGCGACGGGGCGAAACGCTCCGTCCCACGGCCCGCCCCCGCCCGCCCGCCGACGGCCCGCCCGCGAGCCGCCGAACACCCGTCCGTGATCCGCGCCTGCGTGGGCCCGCTCCCGCCACGGCCCGTGGCCCATCACGGACCTGCGCGTTCCCACTCCCGTCCGGGGCCGTTGGGGGTTGCTGCAGCGGCTACTTGCCACAAGGCGTGGTCGAGCAACCAAGACTGCCAACGAGGGCAGTCATGGAGGCGCGCGTGCCTTCCGCAGCTCCGAGTGGCTGTAGGATCGGTGACCGCAGTACCATGGAATAGATCAGCGAAGTCGACACCGACTCCGACTGGCCAATTGACTTGGAAATAAGAGCGCTGCGCAGCTGGCGAACATGGATATGAAAGGCAAGAAGGTTGGGCATGAGGCGCAATTGAACCAACGCCGAACATCTTGAACGGCTTGTCCACGCGATCGAATACCCGTCTCAGGAATGAAAAGCCTCCAAGGGACGGAGTTAAATCAAAAGAATGAGACCGCAAATTCATGGCAACTGTGGCACAGGGCTAGCACTCTCGATATGCTACGTCGCTGTGCTGTTGCATTGGGTCCTCGTCTATAGTATACCTGTAACCTCTTGCACCGCAAATACTTCTCTTGACGCCCCTCGAAAAGACTGGAACCAACTTCTGCCAGCGTCCATCTGTTTTCGAGTCCGAGCGGAGTCTCCCAGCTTCGCCCGCCAGCTTGTCCTCGATGGGCACGGGGCCGGAGCCAACGATTGTGTGTGCGTGTTGCGCAGCGTGCAGGTAAGCTAACCACAGCGCGTAACTACATGTCATCGAAAAGACAAAACGCGAGAGAGGCATACAATGTGGAGAGGTCTGTAGTTATTGTCCCCCCCTGTTTCACTCGGCGGGGAGGAAACTCGCCCCTCTTCCCCCTCCTCCGCCTGCTCCTCCTCCTCGGCCTCCTCCTCCTAGTCGTAGTCGTAGTCGTAACGATAATCGTGCTGGTTGTCGCAGTCGTAGTCGTAATAGAAGCCGCGGTCGCTTACGACTCGTACTCGTAGTAGTAGCCGTAGTCGTCTCGTGGTCGCAATCGTAATCGTGGACGTCGTCGTCGTCGTTGTTCTGCGGCGGGCGCCGCGGAGAAATACATGTTTCCATTATTGGTGGGACCCGAATCAGTCAAGAAGGTCGCAGCATAGAAACTGAATCTCCAACTATTTTGGGGGGTCCTAAATATTCGAGACATAGCTGCCCAATCCAAAAATCCGTCATCGTGCCTCGAGACACAAGGAGGAGCGTCAAAAGGTCCTCAGTAGTTCGGGAAGGTTCTCCAAACCAAAGCGCCCCGGGGCGAGCCCGCCACTGCCGCAGCTGGCAACAATCATGCTGCAGATGATCCCAAGCATGAGAAACGGGCACGTCGCCGCGCGAGCTTCGAGACGGAACATCCCAGTGAATGTAGACGTTCAAGGCCTCGCCACAGGAACAAACATCCCAACGGATCTAAGGGCTCCGGACCTAACAAACGAAACGGCTCCGACCTTCATCTGCGAATCCGTACGTCAACGTCGGGAGATCCCGGCGTCTTGGAGACCCTCTCCTGGGCATGCCCGCCTGTGAGCGCTGTGATGAGAGAGGCGTTCGCATGGCCATCTGCAGCGTCATCGCGCTCTCGCTCGGAGCCCCCGCCACCACGGCCTGCCAGCACCTGCCGGAAAGGGGCGGGCAGATGGAGCCCCCAGCGGCCCGCTTGCGCGGGCATGTCCCAAAAGTCCGTCGAAGCGCCAGGACATACGACAACGGTAAGATAAGGCAGGCACATACTAGACAACCCAAGCTGAAGTGAAGATAACATAACACACACACACACACACGCTCTCATACTCGAAATGCGGACATAGTGAGCAACCAGTGACGTGAGCAACCACACATTAAGATAGCACACACACACAACATGACAATACAATGCAACACGTCGAATCAGGAAAACATGAATGCGCGACACGGAATACGAGCATGGCTGACATACAAGGCAAGACATCATCGAACATCAACCGAAAACAAAACAGCGACGACCGAACATTCAAATGAGGATCGTACCCTGTCGTAGATACCACCGTCCCTATCGGCCCATGCAATGAAGAACAGATGACACATTTGCTGAAATCCGTTGTAGGAAATCCGTAACGCCTCAATCTGAATATGATGTTGGGCGTCCTCATCTCCGCCAAAAGGCTTCTGCAACCAGACTCAGACGTTTATGGCTTCACAAACCATAACGCAAAAATTCCACGAACGCTACGCACGCCATGGGGCACAACCTGATCTCAACATCACAAACATATTCCATGGACTCGAATATTCTATGTTCTGGATTGCAACTGACATGTCTTGTAACCTTTCATACACACGTGAACTCACTAAGGGTGCTATGAATACCGAGGGCGCTGGCCAATATTCGAACCATGTTGGCATACATTTGCATGGTTACGCTGATCGTTTGAACTACTCGCCTCTGCCCTTGAAGGCGACTGGTAAAACTGAGCAAACTGGTAATGGCTCTGCCCATGAAACATGCCAGCCCTCAGCTTCCCCCCGGTTCCCTGACTCTCCAGGTAAAGCGCATGCCAGCGAGAAAGACATCGTAACGCAAGACGACTGGGGGAGAGTCCGCATGCGGCTTAGCCTTCGTAAAAAGCTACGGGCATCCGAGTCCGACAACAAACCCAAAACATAATCCCACCAGCCCTTTGGGCGTGAGTGGTTTAGCGAGCTCTCTCTGTTCTCAACCCCCCTTCTTCCCCTTCGGGGAGGGGTTTACCCCTCCCCCTACCCCCTCCCCCTGGACCTGGAGAGGGGGTCCGGCGGGTCGTCAGGGAGGTCAATTTCGACTCCTGGGAGGGCTAAAAAACGACACCCCTCACGAGGATTCTGCCCCCGACGGGGGGACGCCGAAAAAACCCTCTCCTCTTCTGTGAAGCCAAAATCATTGATTTTACTACGGTTTCGGCCCCATTTTGGCCTTCTGAGGGGGCAGCGCTCCTCTTCCTTGTTCTCAAAATCATTGATTTTACGAAGGTTTTGGGCTCATTTTGTCCTTCTCAGGGGGTAGCGCTCATTTGCGCTTCTGAGGAGGTCGCAAGAGGCCCCAAGATGGCCCCAAGATGCCCCCACCTCCAAGAGGCCCCCAAGAGGCCCCAAGAGGCCCCCAAGAGGCCCCCAGAGGCTCCCAACAGGCCCCCAAGAGGCCCCCAAGAGAGCCCCCAAGAGGCCCCCAAGAGGCCCCCAAGAGGCCCCCAAGAGGCCCCCAAGAGGCCCCAAGAGGCCCCCAAGAGGCCCCACGAGGAGCCCGAACGACTCACACCAGGACGAGGGGCCCGAACGACTCACACCACGAAGAGCCCGAACGACTCACACCACAAGGAGGGGCCCGAACGACTCACACCAGGACGAGGCGCCCGAACGACTCACACCACGAGGAGCCCGAACGACTCACACCACGACGCGGGCCCCGAACGACTCACACCACGAGGAGCCCGAACGAGTCACACCAGGAGGAGGGGCCCGAACGACTCACACCAGGATGAGGGGCCCGAACAACTCACACCACGAGAAGCCCGAACGACTCACACCAGGACGAAGAGCCCGAACGACTCACACCACGAAGAGCCCGAACGACTCACACCAGGAAGAAGGGCCCGAACGACTCACACCAGGACGAGAAACCCCAAACGACTCAAATCACGAGGAGCGCTTTCTCTCCCTCCTCCTCCGCCTCGTCCTTCTCCCGCTCCCCCCACAAGGAGGATGTACAAGGAGGCGGGAGGAAGGAGGAACAGGGGAGATATGCGGGGCCAAGCGGACACACGCCTGAAAAACACGACTGTCGGCATGCTTCGCAAGAGTTGCTGCTGTGAGATGGGCTGGTGGGGATACGCGAAGCGTAAAGAATTCCATGATTTCAGCATCGGTCGTGCGCTCGCCTGTCTTCGAAAGACCCCGCTGCTGCACATTACTTCTTCGACCGTCCACTACAAAACATTATCCTCATCCTTCCTCCCGTCGAGATACGGAGCCCCCACCTACATAAACATATTTTCGTGAGAGGACGGGGACGAAGACTGCAAGAGGAGGGCAACAATGCATGATAAGGTCGGGACCAAGGGATATGACCGATCACCAAAAACACAAACAATACGTCATGCATCCTATGACCTGTGCCTGCCGATTGCAATAGTCGGATCGGGACCAAACAAGTAGCTACGTGGCCATGATCACATGGGGTGGCCCGACTTGATGCATTGACTTTAGAGTCCATGGCGCCACGAAGAGATCAAAGGCGATACGAGCGTTGAGCATGCCGATTCCAGCCAGCAAGGTCACCTGGCTCACGCGCGCTCCCTGCACGAAGATTCAGACAAAGCACTATTGCGTAGACGGTATGCTTCAAGCGGTGATGTGCAAGCCCCTGGCTCTAGAAAGCCATCGGAGCTCGGGCATGGGCTTCTCGGTGAGTGGGGTACCCTGCAGACTATGCCTTTTCTTTGATTGCCAGTCGACGCTGGCTTTCTGCCAGTGCACGTTGCCACAAACTAGCCTCTAGCGTTTCACCTACGACGCTCATTCTGCTCGCTACAACCAGCATGTCCCATAAAACTTCATATTCGCAACTTCGACCATGACTCGCAACTCGCAACTCGCACAACGCTTCACGATTGCGACAGGATGTCTGTTCGACCCTCGTCGGTGGGATCCGCCCGCGCGAACTCCTTTATTTGGTGGGCACGCGTGAGGCCGCTCAACGGGTTCAGTGATCGCTGTGTCCAGCTAGCTACCATCGTTCTTCTCTGCGGGGCCACTGGCATCGCGGGGGGCCCGCGACGCGGGCGGGGGCCTGGCGGGACGCCCGACCGATGGGTCCGACTGGGGACTTGGGGGATTTGCCTGGCGCTCGCCCAGGCCCCGGCGGTGACGCTGGGTCTGGGGCTTCAGACAAAACGCAAAAAGCAGGATCAACAAAACGCCGCGCATGCCGCGAACTTCGACGCCAAAGTCCTGCGGCAAGCGACGGGGGGAAGTGAGAAGGAGAAGGCCTTCTCAGAAGGCGGCGGGGCATCTCAGAAGCCCTTGCGCCTTGCAAAAGGTTTTCTGTGTCTTCGGGGAAGTCTTAGAAAACTTCTCAGAAGGCTGGGGGACTTCGGACCCTTCTGAGAAGGCCTTCTCCTTCTCACTTTCCCCCTTGGCTCGCAGCCCGAAAAATGGCCCCTCGCTCCTGTCCGTGTCTGAAGGATTTTTGGGGAAATGCATGGTCTCGCCCTGCTTTTCTCATGGACCCAAGCCGTGCTTGCGTCTTATCGCACGCACTCGTGTACTTCGAAAGCGCCACGCGTCGCCCACCCCACCCCACTCTGCTCGTGATTGTCGGGGGACGCCAAGTGCACCCCGACACGACACCAAGACAGGCGGGGCCCCTGCACCCCCCCGGGACTGGCGCATGTATTGACACCTACTGGCCTCACGGGCGACCAACAAATCCCACTTGGCCAATCGGCGTAGATGGTTTAGAGGGTCAACTCTTCCAACACGAACCCGTACTGACTTCCGCCGTTCCTCCAAGGTGGGCGCGCGTACATACCGCCCCACATATCCCCATATTGCCTTGAAGCGGGTGCAAGGAAACGGCCCCGAAGAAGCTCAATACAGCCCTGAGAAGCGGTAGTACATCAGGAAAGGCCACTCATAGGCACATCATATAAAAATCCAAAGGGCAACTCCCAGAGCAAACGCCGAAGTTCCCGAGTGCATGTTTGCATTAGCATTGAAACGCCGCTAATGCCTCGTCGCGTCGAAGCCCTCATGGCAAGGCCCCCCGACTCGCGCCGAACGGGATTCCCACACAGCTCCGGGGTGAATCCGATGGCGGGATGTTTCCCGACTATGTAGATGCCACGTTGTCCACATGGCGAGAGACTCACTAATCCTCCCACCTGACTGCCGCATGCTCATGGTGGCTATGCGGCGCACGCCGAGGCATGCTCGTCTAGGCCTGAGGGGCGCCTCGCGCACGTTGAGGCCTCCATTGTGCAGACTTCGACACACCCCCGCGTGTGACTTCCCCATCGTCCTGAACAATTTCTTGCCCACGTCATCTGGCCAAAGCGTCCACATCCCCAATACGCGGCGCCAACGCAGAGCAAGGTGAATCCTCGCCCATGTCGGGACCATTTGAAACTATCATGGCGATAACCTTAACGTAGCCCATACGTGGCTCCCAAACAATCACTGAGGATTTGAGGCGCACGTTCGGGCCATGTCGAAGCCCTCAGAGCGAAGAGTTTAACACAATTCCCACAGAGTCCTGCAGAATCACGCCCAGGAATCTATGTTGCTACCCAGTGACCCCCGCGCAATCGTGGAGGATTTGCGGCGCACGTGCGGGCCATGTCGAAGCCCTCAGAGCGAAGAGTTCAACGCAATTCCCACAGAGTCCTGCAGAATCACGCCCAGGAATCTATGTTGCTACCCAGTGACCCCCGCGCAATCGTGGAGGATTTGCGGCGCACGTGCGGGGCATGTAGAAGCCCTCAGATCGAGGGCTTCAACATGGTCTCCGCAGAATCATGTCCGCCAATGCTGAGCCAACGTTGAAGCCGTCAGCTCAGGGCTCCACCATCCCTTTGATTTGACCCCTGCGAAATCCAGAAGATTGCTTGGCCATGCTGAAGCCCAGGCGACTTTCACTATGTCTTCAAACTGTACCCACGACGACAACCCATCGGAATCGTGGTGCACGTGGCCCTTTGCGCAATCTAGTGCTATCGTCTGGACCCTCTCCCGACGTCGCCCCCCCCTTTAGGCGGCGGCACCACCCTCGAGGGCGCTCGCAGATACGATCGACGATGGAATGAGACGACGACGTCGGCGCGGGCAGCGAGCCCGCGTCAAGCAGCTCCCAGCTCTAGATCAAGCCTGAACAGAAGGACGGCTGTAGCCAAGAGGCGACGCACACCGAGGAGCCCCAGCTCTTGTGTCGCTGGGCCTCCGGGATGCTCTTCGAGTGCGCCATGCTTCCGAAAAGGGCCTCGCAGAGCGCCCGCCCCAAGATGGCCTGAAGAGGCTCCACGACAGATATATCAAACTTGCCATGTTTGGACGCTGCTCGGGCTGATCCCTCACTTGATTTGAAAGGCGTCCCTCCTGCATGTTTCACTAACGCTCATCCACTTCCTTCTCATGGCAACTGGCCGACGCTCAAGTCCAAAACCCAAACTGCGCCAAGCTAGATCAGTCGTCCGTGCATTGCTGGAGCCCTCCACATCCTCCAACTTTCCACCTCGCCTTAGTACTGGTAGCTCGCAGGCAGACGCAGAGCTCTCTCTGAACCCCTCTCTTGCCTCCCTTCCATACTATAGGGCACCCAACTTCGCGCAGCGCGCCCCGAGTCGCTATCCATGTCTGTTACACTCGCGCCTTCGGGCCGCCCCCTGGAGAAGGCCCGCCGTCCTGGCCCTGACCGCCGCGCGCGATTATCGTCGCGACCCCGCAGCTGATCTACTTATCCCCTGCGCCTCTTATGCGCGCAAGTGGATGCGATGTTGCAGTCAGCAGGCCTGAGCGAGAGAGCAGCTGCCGACCGACAAGAACCCAGCGGCCACGGCCAAGTGCTCCATCAGGGCCTCCGAGAGGGCCGGATATGGCGAAAGCAAGAATGTGTCGGGCGCAAACGAAGGCCGATCTGGAATCCAGGCTTGAAAGCAATGAGCCTGCAAACTGGCCGAGCCAATCTGCACTGGCCAAGTCAGGCGTCAACGTTCGCGTTCTTGCTGTTTAGCTTTTATCGGCGACGCAACGACGTCGATAGACCAAACTTTTACGGGTTCGTGTATGTGCATCGATACGGGTGTGTATGCATGTGTGTGTGTGTGTTAGCACAGCCTGTCATACTAGCAAGCCTGCGCATGAACAGAACCCAAGCGAGTGCACTTACATTTGGCTAAGCAGTCGTCGGGAACAGACAACCAGCACACAACATACACCTGGGAGGACACGGGCTCCGCATGAAAGGTGCACAGATTTGAAGGCAGGATGCCCACAATATTCTCTTGCACAGCTGTGCTCTAGAGCTCGGACATCTTTATTTTCGTCGTTCGTCGTGTCGTTCGTCCCCCTCGCCCCCCCCCCTGTCCACGCTTCCCAGGGTAGCCCCCCTGGGCCACGGAACCCTTTATTTTCGTCGTTCGTCGTGTCGTTCGTCCCCCTCGCCCCCCCCCTCGTCCCCCTCGCCCCCCCCCCATGTCCACGCTTCCCAGGGTACCCCTCGCCCCCCCCCCTGTCCACGCTTCCCAGGGTAGCCCCCCTGGGCCACGGAACCCTTTATTTTCGTCGTTCGTCGTGTCGTTCGTCCTCCTCGCCCCCCCCCCTGTCCACGCTTCCCAGGGTAGCCCCCCTGGGCCACGGAACCCTTTATTTTCGTCGTTCGTCGTGTCGTTCGTCCCCCTCGCCCCCCCCCCTGTCCACGCTTCCCAGGGTAGCCCCCCTGGGCCACGGAACCCTTTATTTTCGTCGTTCGTCGTGTCGTCCTCCTCGCCCCCCCCCCCCCTGTCCACGCTTCCCAGGGTAGCCCCCCCACGGAACCCTTTATTTTCGTCGTTCGTCGTGTCGTTCGTCCCCCTCGCCCCCCCCCTGTCCACGCTTCCCAGGTTATTTTCGTGTCGTGTCGGTCCACTTCTTCGTCGTGTCGTGTCGTGTCGTTCGTCCCCCTGCCCCCCCCCCTCTGCCCCCCCCCGCCCAGGCTTCCCAGGGCAGCCCCCCTGAGCCTCGGACACCTCTGTGCAAGAGCCAGGGCACGCGTGCCACTTGTTATTCCAAAACGTCTGAAGTACATCGAAACGCCCTCGAACACCATTGAAACGAAACTGCGAAATGATTACTCACCCGGACGGAAATTCAACTGTGGCGGCCCACATCAGAAACTGCGTTGGCCAGAGCATTTGGGCTGAAAAACCCAAAAGCCCGCAACAATGATCCTGAGACCGCGATGCGCGTCTTAGACTTGGACACTGGCCGACACAGGGGTCCCGCGGCCAATGGGCGGGCAAGTGTGGAGCAACAATAATGTCCTGTTCGCCACACGCGGCACAACAATTCATCTCATGACGAATTTCCGCGTGTGGGAGTGACATATAGCTCTTGCTGCCTCCTGGGGGGAACCAAGCATGTCGAATGACATGTCGAATTGGTCAAGACTGCGCACGACAAAAAGGCGGAACACAACGCCTGGTGGTGGGAATCGTCCACGAAAAGGGGAGGGAACGAGCCGCTCTGGAAAACTCCCGCAACCCATCCGAAACACGTTGTCCGGCAGCTGGAAAGTACAACGGAACGCACATGTTTGGTGCGACTCTGCAGCGACGGCGAGGCTTGACATTCACCTCTGGGTCGTGCGCAGGATCAGGGGCATCTTACAAGGCTGCTCAAGCTACCTGAGCCCACAAGGAACCCATGGGATCCTTGATTCGTAGCTTCTTTGGCAATCCGAACACATTGGAGTTGTCCCGCGATCATCTCGTGGTTTGTGCCTCGGTTGCCAAATTGTCCCGTGCACTGTCCCATGGTTGTCCCGTGGTTGTCCCATGGCTGCCCCGCGGGATATACAGTGCTTGTCCCGCGAATGTCCTGTGGTTGTCCCATGATTGCCATCGTGTTGCCCCGTGGAATCTGCCATGGTTGCCCAGTGGGTCGTCCAATCAATTGTCCAATGGTTGTCCAAGGGGTCGCCCCGTGGGTTGCCTCGTTCGAGACGCAATCGACATGCGCTTCGAAGTCCGACACGCACATCGAAGTGCACCTCACCATTCGGATCGAACTGCTTATCAGAGTGGAGCTCAACATGCGATCTCCATGAACATCAACATGCACAACACACATAAAATCGAGAAACCGAACAACATGCAAATCGAACACACATCAACACCATGATACAATTACAGTCGCAATGCGCATCTAATTGCACATGTGTATCCACATCGACATGCAAGTCGGAATGTTACTTCAGATGCCATTCGAAATGGAACATGGCGTGACATCTATATGAAAACGCGCTTGCAATCGAAATGCAAGTCGAACGGCAAATCGAAATGTAACATTGCACAGCGAAGATAAAGCAACATGCGAGTTCTGGCCCACCCAACGCTACTTATCACCCGAGGGGTGGTCTTGACACTATGATGTTTGGGCGGCCTACCATGACTTGCACCACATCGATCGCATCAAACGAGGCAAAACTGCGCAAAGGCGCTGATGTGTCGGCCGCAGCTATGGCCAAGCCGGGTCACATTATTCTGCCCCGCCTGTCTCGCGGTGGTGCGAAGGGTCGTCACGTGGTTGTGCTGTGAATGTCCCGTGGGTTTCCCCGTGGTCGGTTCGAATTTGTCCCGTGGTCGTTCCGTGGTTGTCCCGTGCGTGATCCTTTGGGTGATCCCGTGGTTACTCCGTGTTTTGTCCCGTAGGTAGTTCCGTGGTTGACTCGCGGGTTGTCCTGTGCTTGTCCCGTTGTTGGATTGTCCTGTGGTGAACCCGTGGGTTGTCTCGGTATCGCGACTGTCCCGTGTGAAAGGTAATCCCGCTTGCGAATGTACGGATGGTATGGTAGACAGTTAGTTGGTGATGGCGTATTATGCCAGCTGATCAGTTGTAGGCATTCAAAAGGTCTTGTGTATAGATCGATGCATACCTCAACTCACGCGACATTGTCGATGTCCTTGAGCATCTCGATTTGCATATTTCTTGCCATTGGACGAGTCTGCCGACGTGCATTTACATTTGCATTTCGATCGCACTTGGACTCGCAGTTCGCGTTGCATTTCGATGTCAACCTGAATTGCAGTATGCTAGTGGGTACGTTGTATTTCCATGTTGATGTCAGTGTTATGTCCTGATGGTACGCCGATGTGCACATCGACTTGCACGTCGGTTTGCAAGTCGATTCGCATTTCGACGTGCAGTTCGACTTGACTAGCAATTCGCACTTCGACGTGCTTACAAATAAAAAAAAGGAGGGGGAGAAGGAGGAGGAGGAGCACTTGGCTTTGAACTTCGATATGCGCTTCGACTGCATGTCTAAAGCGCCCCAAGCGGGCCCCCAGACGGCCCAGTGAGGCCCTCCAGACGGCCTCCGACGGCCAGGCGGCCCCTTCGAGGCCCCAGGAGCCCACAAGAGGCCACTCAGAGGCCCGCCAGATGCCCCAAGGAAGACCCCACGAGGCCCCCTGGAGGGCCTCAAAAAGGCCTCCTCCTCGTCTTCAGTTTCCTCCTCCGCCTCCTCTTTCTCATCCCTCTCCTCCTCCCCCATCTTCATCTCCCACGTGTTCACCCCCCAAAAAATTCACAGCGGCTGGGGGAACGCATCGTCCAGTAGCTTGCCAAGGCCCTGGCCCAACGTTCGGCCACATCGGCGTCTCCAGACAAGCACGGGCGAAGGTGACTCGCCGTGTGTGCCTTCGACCTTTGTGGGCCCCGGAAACGGCAGAGCCGTTTTTTTCACCGTTTCCAAAAAATGTCCCTCGAAGATGGAAACGGCAAAAACACGGCGACCGGAAACGGCAAAACAACGGCTCCAGGATTGGAACCGGAACCGGAACCGGTCAAAAAACGGCGACGGAACCGGTAAAAAAACGGCGTCGGAACCGGCAAAAAAACGGCAAAACGGAACCGGTAACAAAAACGGCCCTGTCGTTTCCAGGGCCCACTAAGCCTTCGACATGTTGCACCACAGAAGGGTTGCAATTGATCATCGCGTGGTGCCAGCCTCGTGCAAACGTCGTGCCACCAGAAAACAGGGCCTGGTGCAAACACAGAAGGGCTGTTCTGGCCACGGGGAGCCTCGGCCACGAAACGGCTCCCTCGCGCGCTGAGGAACTGGCCGGACACCAGAGCCCCTCCCGAGACCACAGCGGCCCTGCTTTCAGAACCCTGCCTTCTCCACCGCACTCCACGACGCCGCCCTGCCTCGCTGCTCCCGTCCGCTGTCCGTCCAAGCCTTGTGCTCCGAGAGCACACGCGCACAGGAGCTTAATGCTCCGAGCTCGCTCCGCCGCCCGCGGCCTCCTCCCCCTCCGCGCCTCTCCCGCTCCTGCGGCGCCTCAGTTGGGCCCCGCAAGGCCTCTCGGCTGCCCCGACCGCGTTGTGGTGCCAAGCCGCCGCGACTGACCAGGCGAAGTGGACTTGCATCACCTTTGAGCAGGACCGAGCGTCCCAGCATGACCATAGGGCCTACCACGACATGCTCGTAGAACCGACAGATGTTCTAAGAACACAAACGCGGTTCTTCTAAGAGAAGCCCGATGCGTTCAAACAAGACAGTCTCAGAGACAGAACTGATCTCATAACATTTCGCGCATACCACAACAAGTCCTTGGAACATTCTTTGGTGGCCCCATGAGCCAGCCAGGACGCTTCGCCACTGCTCGACACTTCTTGTACCAACCGGGACCCTGCCCACATGGCACGCGGCAGCAGACGGCGGCAGGTGGTCGCGGGAGGGGCGGCCCGCGGCGGGGCCGTGCTCGCGGCCACCGCGCCGCGCCTTGGAGCCCGACCACATTAGCGAGTAGCCACCTGGGGGGGCGGACCAGGGTGCAGTCAGAACGCGTATCAGAAGGATGCGCGGTAAGGCTGCACGCCCCTCGGAAGCCCAGGTTGAACTGTTTTGAGCCAGGGATGGCCTAAAGATGGGCCGAACAAGCAAGGCTGCAAGGGTGCCCTTGGGAGCATCACTCAACCTCACCGTGCGCGTTGAATGTACAGCACTTGGTGGCTCTTGGAAACAACAGGCCTGCTTGCAGCCAGACCACATCAGCCAGCGAATCGCCGCCGGGGGGGCAGAGCGGGGCACGTAAGACGATGCCAGGACAAGGCTAAAGTCGGGTGAGCATAAGCAGAGAATGTCTGAGATCTGGCGTCTCTGGAAGACGTCTCGGGCGTCGCGGCCTTCTCAGAGCGTCCCAGGACGCTGAGAGAGCGTTCCGCAACGCTCTGGAACACATTTATCCTCTTCCTAGCCCCGTCTGAGTGCAGCACCGAATGGCTTTTGGAAACGACAGGGCTGTTAGCTGTTTCTTTTTTCGCTTCCGCTTGGCAATAGTTTCCCGCGTTTCTGCGCCGTTTCCCCCGGTTCCGTCGCATATTTTGTTTTCGGTCCCATCTCGGGGTTCAATCCTGGAACCGTTTGTTTGGTTCCGTGCCGGCAAACCGTGTTTTTCTTTTACCACTCTGATTCTCAAGATCACGATTGCTGGAACCAGTGGGAAAAAACGGCCATGCCGTTTCCAAGAACCAATAAGGTACAACAGACGCATGCGAATATCGATCGTGCCATCAGCAGTCTAAGGGCATGTTTGACATCGAGCTTTGATCCTCCTGAGGTGCCCCAGGGCTTCTGCGGGCTCCCTGGGGCCATCGGGGAACGAGACACTCCTGTGGGGCACCCGCCGGCAGGCTGCTTTCTCATCTGACGCGCCCGCCGTACGAGTGCGTCCACGCCAGGGGTCTGAAGCTGGGGCACCGAATCTGCCACTGCCCCTGGAACACACGCCTGTGGGTCGTCTTAGCGGGATCCTCGGGTTGGAGCACGTGTCCAAATCAGCAGATACGGAAAAGCCGGTGGAGCACAGGACCTTCGGAAACAATTCGCAAACACATGACGCAGGACAACGGGAAAAGCAGATCGAGATCCAGCCCGCTCCCCCCCCAAAAAAAAAGAAGGCAACGAGAAGCCGCCCTTCGAGTGTCGACTCAGGAAGGCGCGTGAAATAGACCGAACCTGAGACCCCAGAGGCAGGCTTTCCACTAACGACCCGCGATCAAAGATTTCATAACCCGCACTGTCGCAAAAACACGCAGGGCAGGAGGAGCCCTGCGCACAGAGCCCGCTCCAAGACGCTCATCACTGGACGATCTGCCGACGCACCCGGGGCCCCGGGGCGCCCCCACCCTGGGCAGCTGGCAGCTGCACCGCGCCAGGGCGGCACCGGGCGGAGGAAGCGAAACACATCGAAGGAGAGACCCGCCATCGCTCCCGCGCCCAAGTCTGCCGTGCGCCCTTTAATCTATCGTGCGTGGATTCTTCGCCAGCTGATGCAAGGTGCTCCTCGACGGTCCTCGCCGAGGAAGATGCGCACGCGCCCGAGCGATGCCAAGGATCAAGGGGCTCTGGGACACACAAGTAGATACACACGGAGAACAAGATTCACCAGCTTTTCCCATGCCTTTCGGGTTTCTGCCTCCCCTCCCCCACTCCCCACTTGTTCCCATGCCGTCCTCGGGATCGACGATCCACTGTGCCCGTGTGTGTTTTTTGTTTCCCCTCACTGAAGGGAGGAGGCCGAACGGGGGACACGCGCGGGCAAAGATGCCCGCAGGAGAGCCCGCACGGAGGCCGCGCGCGGCCGAGCCGCAGGGGCCCGGGAGGCCGCCCCTCCGAGGCGCTCCCCCAAGAAGGGGGCCTCCGGGCACGCCCTTCCCCGCGGGCGGGGCCCCTCGACGTCGGCTGGGATTAAGTCGGGCGTGTCCCCCTACAGGGGGATTTTCGACGAAAAGTAAAAAAATACCCCAAACATGCTCCAAGAAGGATAAAAAATACTCAAAAGATAGTCCCCAGACTATTTTTGGACTATTTTTGTAGTATGTTTGCATTTCTTTGTCGAAAATCCCCCATATAGGGAGACCGGCCCGACCAAAGGCTAGGAGGGCAGAAAACCCACCCCGATAAGAACCACCCCGATACGCGAGGCCTCCAGCAAACGCGCCCTGAGAAGGAATCGAACAGGGCAGAGCTGTTTCATTTGGACGCCCATGGCCGTTCAGTAAACGCCAATTGTCCTGTCCGGGTGGCGTCGTGCAGAACCTCAGATTGAGAAGGACAGTTCTCGTGTTGGGAGGCAGGGGTTGGGAAAATGCTGGGCACGACTGTGTAAACAGCACCTTCCACATGCGCTGGCATGTTGAGGATCTGACCTTTTCTTCCGGCCCCATCCTCCCAACCCGAGAACTGCTTTTCTGACGGGTCGCAGAACAATTACATCGAAACTCCCGCCGGAGCGCGACAGCCGGGGGAAGCATCGCTGCCACCCGAGCCTCTCTCGGGCTCCACGGGGCCACAATGGGAGCCAGGCGCTTCATTTCCTACATCTTGAGACGACGAAGCCAAGACAGGGACAACATCTCTGGAAGATGTATCGCGCGCCGCGGCCTTCTCAGAACGTTTCGCTCCGGAACGCTCCGTAACGCTTTATCCCTGTCTTTGCCCCGCCGGACATCTGCAGCTGGACTTCGGCTACACGCAAGTGACCCTGGGCAAAAATAACCTCTGGTGCGCGGCTTTTTGGGGGCCGTGGGGGGACCAAACCCAAGCGCGCAAGGCGCCACTACCGCCTCGCGTTCGGCAATCGGAGGGCACCAATGGGCCCGCACCAAAGGTCACTCTGGCGAAAGGTCACTCTCACGTCTAGTCGAGGACTGCTGGCTGTCGGGTGCCCTCGGCGAGACGGCCTCGGACCGGTCCAGGCTCGTCGCCGTTTGCGGTCCGCCTAACGACGACGGCCAGTGAGCGGCAGAAGGGTGCAGTGGACGAGGGTCCGGAGGATCCACGACCCAGACATCGGGCGTATCGAAAAAATCGAGACGGAGGCTTTTAGCAATTTTCGGCCTCTGGGGGCCCTTACTGGGTCCCGGGACAATCAAAGAACAGCTCGGGATGAAACTCCGGTCGTGGGGAAGTGGTCGAGAGGTCGGGGGCCCGTGTCTCGCAGCAGTCGAGGCGCCGGATGTCTGAGGATGGCACACGGTCTTGCGGCCGGCGGGAGGCCAGGAGCGGAGGCAGCTGGCTGCAGCACCCTGCCGCCATCAGGAGGCACGGAGTGCGCGAGGGCCAGGGCTTGGTGGTTCTCGGGAGCGGCAGGGCCGCCTGTCTTACCGCTTCCAGTAGAACCTTGGGAATGAAATCTGTAACAGACCAGCGGCTCGCCGAAACGGCAAAGGAACGGCGCCAGGACGGGAACTGGAGCTAGAACTGGAGAACAGCACGGCGACGGAACCGGAAAACAAACGGCGCAAGATCTGACAAAAACGACGCCGGATCTGGAAATCAGAAAAAAACAACAGTCAGAAAAAACAACAGCCCTGCCGTTTCCAAGAGCCACTGGGGGCCAGGCCCCAGCCTGCCCGCTGGAGGAGCGATCATGAATTGCAGAGCGTGACCGGTTGGAGGCATCTCCTGGGAGGTCTTCGTAATACTGGTTAAGGATTGTTCGTCCCGATTGAGGGCCACTAGGCCCGATTAGCCCGATTAGGCCGTAGTGCGCTAGATTAGGCGGAACGCATTGGGATGATGCCTGTGTGGGACCACGGATCTACCAGAGTCGATGCTGAATTAAACCTCCGAGGAGCTGCATCCTAACCACTCTGCTCGCTCGCGGAGAGACTACGAGATGCGGAGCGTGTATATACGTACACCCAGCGTCACCGCACGAGTCGTCCTTGCACGAGCACGCAGCAGCAAGGGGCCCCTCAAGCTCGAGGCCCCGGGGGGCGGAAGCCTCCCCCAACATTTGGCGCCAACCCCTCGCCCGGCGTGCATCGAGCTGCCCGTGCTTTTGCGAGCGTCCGTGAGCAACAAATGTTCCGTGCGGATTTTGCGTGCGGGCTTTCTGCCAGGTCTGATAGGGATGCTCATCACATTGAATAAATTGGAACACTCCTCTTCCTCCTCCTCCTCCTCCTCCTCGTCCGCTTCCTCCTCCTCCTCCTCCTCCTCCTCCTCCTCCTCCTCCTCCTCCTGCTCCTGCCGCAGCTCGGCTCCGCGAGTTTCCAGGTCCACGCCCGCGTCGTGGAGCCCACGCAGGGGCGCCCGCCGCCGCAGCCGCGGAGGCCTTCTGGTACCACGGGGAACCTTGCTTCTGTTGGGCGGGGGACGAGGGGGAGGCCTCCTGCATCCCGAGCCTCCTGCTCCTGCTCCTGCTTCTCCTCCTCCTCCTGCTGATGCTGCGGCTGCTGCTGCTGCTGCTCCTCCTCCTCTTTCTCCTCCTCCTGCTCCTCCTCTTCCTCCTCCTCCTCCTCCTGCTCCTCCCACTCTGTGCACTACGCCGCAATGCTGGCGGGCAGGGCCTGCGACAGCAGCAGTCAGCGCCACCACGACCGTGCTGTGGCCGAGCGCAAACCTCTGCAAGTCGCCCGCCAACGACGAGCGGGGACAACGCTGGCAGACCACACCGCTCCCGTGTCGCTCCTCTTTGTCCCCACCCTCCTCCAGCCTCTCCTCCCGTTCGGTTGATCGAAAGCCCGAGCGCAAGCACCCACAGGGCAAGAGTGAAGCGAACCTGTCCCTCCCCCCCAGCGTTCCGCCCGCACTGAGGAGAGGAGAGGCAGGATCGGTCAGCATCGAATCGGTAAATCGGATCGAACCGAAACATGCATCGGATCGGGCTGCATCGGCAAGGGATCGAAATCGAATCGATTCGGCTGCGCCAGGAGGCAAACAGGCGCCATGTAAGTATTGAGGCGCATCGCATCGTCAACACATCGAAATCGAAGCGGATCGAGGGCTCAGGGATCGATGTCGAACCGGAGCAATCGGGTCGAAGTGGACCCTGGCGAGAAGAGGGCCTTTCTCCTCGGAGAGCCCTTGCCCTCCTCACGCAGGAGGGCGAGGTCGTTCGGGGTGGGTGCGGGGGGGGGAGCTTGCGGGAGACAGGCTCAAAGGAGGAGGGGGGGGGGTCCACAAGGGGCATCGTTGAACCGATCCCTATCCTCACTGGCGCGGCCCGAGCCCCTCTGGCCGATCTGCCACCATAGAT
>CAUYUJ010017394.1:80763-128263 GCA_963575745.1 Prorocentrum cordatum | reverse complement strand
GGGCCTGGCGAGGCCTAGAAGGAACTCTGACTTCATGCAAGTCGAAGGTCAGTTGCTTTGCTCGCCGCTTCGGCCTACCATTGCCTCCTAAGGCGGCGAATGGGGGGGGGGCGGGAGGAGGGGAAGGGAGGGGGGGCTAAATTTAATCCCATGCAAATTAACCGGTTTGAACTGAATGAAGACGGTGCCCTATGCAGTTTGCATGACAAAGGCGTTCTATGCAATTTGCTAGATCTCCGGAACAAGAGAAGGATCAAAACCCGGCGGGCGAGCCGCAGGAGCTCCCGGAAGCCGCCAGATCACAGGACGGCGCCCGAGAGACGCAACGACGACCTGGGACCTGGTCGCTCGACAGCGGCCCCCAATCGGGGAGCTGCTGACCCGGGTCAATCCACACCCGGATCAATCGGACTTTCAGGATCCTGCGAGATCCTGCAGGATCCTGCGGGATCCTGCATCCAAGCCTGGGTCAGTGCGCCACTGGCCCTGCAAAATCCTACAAAATTCAGCGTTCTGACTGACCCCCGTTTGCATCGACCCCCGTCTCTTGAGCCCCGACCCAGAGTCGCCGCGCCAGGATCCGGGACCCCACGATCGGCATGGGCGGGGGAGGGAGGAAAGGGAGTGGCATTAAGGCCTCATGTTGTGTCTAGGCAGGTCCCCCCGAGCAAGCCCCCCCCCCCCTCGGGATGCCACCGACGGCCACCAACCGACGGCCAGCCCTCGAACCATCATGAGAGGGCCCCTCCCGTGATGGCTCGAGCCGCGCCCGTGCTCGGCAGGCTGAGCTGCCACGAGCAACAAGCGGCCCACCTTTGCTGAAGACCAGGTGGCCCTGGCTGGCCTCAGCAAGCCCACCGAGTAGTCCCAGGCGGCCGCAGCACGCTGGCGCCGCCTCAGGCGGCGCCCTTGGCGCGCTCCGCGCCCCGGGGTTGGGCTCTTGAGACCACCCCAGGGGGGCCTCTTGGGGAAATCGTGGGCGAAACACGTGTCCGTGTCCGCGGCCTTGCGGGCCGCTGCCCCGGGCCACAGCCCCGCGGATACGGAGCGCTCATATTCCCGGGTGTCCGAGCCGGCACGTAGCCGTGCGACCGCTCATCTGCGGGAAACGCCCCAGAATCCAGACATCCTCTTCCTGCTGAGGAGTCCACACTGGCGCGACCGTCGTCCGAAGGGTATCATGGAAAAACTGCGATGGGCTCTTCAGCTCTGCATCGGACCTCAGGAACCCCACGGATCGATCCGGCTCGAAATACCGCGCGTGTAGAGTGGGCCGAGGGCTCCGACTGTCACTGGTACTTGCGTTAAGCACGCTGCTGCCATTTCGCGTATGTGATTGCTCTTTGGCTCGCAGTGCACTTCAGCTCACGATGCCAACACACTTAAAGGCAATGCGACATCCCAATGTGTTCTGCGTAATGCTCAGAGGAACATTTGAATTGTACAGAAGCTAGGTCAGGCAATCGGCTCTTGAAAGGCCCCTCGCGCTAAAATTGACAATTCTGATGCGCCAATCAACCACAGGGTAGCACAGCTGGTCAACTACAATGCCGCAGCTCGCGCAACCACCTTGCTTGACTTTATATCGGTACACGGCATCGGCATGGGGTACAAAGAAATGCGGCAGCGGGGAAGGACGGTAGTATGGTAGGGGATGGGATGGGGGAGAAGGGTAGCGCTGCTGGCACGAGCCCAGCTGAACCAGAAGCCCACGGAGATTGGTGTCTGGCCGCGGCTCAGCAGCTGGCGGGTCACGTTGTCTATAGCGGCCAGGTGGTCGCAGTCCACCGCATGCCTAAGGCGTGCGGCTTGGGAAGCTGTCACAGAGCAATTCCCATGCTGAACTCTCCAGGTGCCCATCTTGGTGTCGCCTACGAATGGTGGTGGCAACAGAGAGAAAGAGAAAGGGATAGCCCAGAGAGATCTGCCAGACGCCGCTTGCTGACGGTGTCAAGGCGTTTGAGATGATTGGCTGTCGCCCCTCTCCACTTCCCCCTCCCCTGGGGTCCAACATCCCGTTCGAGGGGGGGAGGACGAGCTCGTCAACGCACCTCCGGTGGTTCGGAGCCTCAAAATCAATTCCGTAGCCTCCAAGATGCCCAAGATAGTTTCCAAGATGGCTCCAGACGAGCTCCAACCCGCCGGAGAGACATCAAAAGCGCCCAACATAGCCTCAACACGGCCCAAGAGTCCGAAAGATGGCCCAAGAGGCCCTGAAGAGGGCCTCAAGAGGGAAAAACCATCGACGCCGCCTAAAAATATTCAAACCTATTTCCGAGTTATCGCCTTTTCCCGGCGCCTGCAGGCCCAAAACGGCGCGAGAGACGGCCCGAGAGACCCCGAAGAGGGACCGGAGGCGGCCCAGGAGGGCCCGAAGACGGCCCAAGAGGCCTCCGAGATGGCAGCAAAGCTTACGAGGCCCCAGGACGGGCTAAAGAGCGGGGCCCACGAGGGGGAGCCCGCGGGACCCCCCAGGAGCCCTCCCCCCGGAGATAGCCTCCAGGACCCCCCTAAATGACCCCAAGAGTGCCCCAAGAAGCCCCCCAGAGGGCCCCAAAAACCATCCAAGAGGCCCCCAGGAAGCTCCCAGGAGGCCCCGAGAGTGCCCCAAGAGGCGCCCAAGAGGCCTCCTCCTCCTCCTCCTCCTCCTCCTCCTCCTCCTCCTCCTCCTCCACCCCCCTGGATCCTTTACAAAACTCCAAAGGGCTCTAGTTCAAGAAACTGAAGACGCATTACCCCTGCCTTGTCTGCTCCAGAAGGTGGCATGAATAAAGAGGCAGCGTGGCCGCACTCTCGCGTGACAAATCACGACGCTGGCCTTTCCTCAAAAAGCACGGGGCGGCGGTGACTTGCCGTAGGCGTCTTCGACGAAAGCGGGCCAAATTGCCCGCCAATTTCACCCCCCCCTCTTGACAGCAAAATTCACACTTACACGTCTCAACCGCTAAATGTGTCATAATGCATACGGTGGCGAACGAAGTGTTCGAAAGTATGTTCTTTGCTGCTACAGACAGGTGCCCAGCGTGGACACTATGCATTTCTGAACTCAGAGGGTCCGAGTAGCCCGGCAGGAGACACGATAGGTGAATCATAGATCGGGGGCGAGAGACAAAGAGAGTGGCGCGGCGCCTAAGGCCCAAGATAAATGCAAGGCCCGCGTGGCTAAGCATCACGGGGTACGTAATGCTGGGCAGCGGGGGGGAGATGCTGGTAGAGAAGCAGCAGGAAGTATGCAATAAAAGCATCGCCCCTCGTCGTCACAACTGCCACTTTCTCCACCCACGCAGTGCTGTGCTTCGTCCTGCTCTCTCTCTCTCTCTCTTGTTGTTCTCTCCCTCTCACTCTCTCTCTCTCTCTCTCTCTCTCAGCTTTTTTATCTTCATCTCTTCCTCTGCCTCTGACCTCAGTCTCGCAACTTTTTCCCCATCCCTCCTCCGTTGGGTTCTCGTTTTGAGAAGAGCACTGCGGTTGCGACCCCGTCTTTCTCCTGCCGCCTCCCTCCTCCTCTCTCCCGGCTCCTCTCCTCTCTTGCCATCTACCTGGCTTACATGTGCCGTCCAACCTGCATCTTACCTCGCCGTCCTCCCTGGGGGGCTGCGAACTGCAAAACTGTAAACACTTTCGAGGGCTGCTGGGGGGGTCCAGCACGGCGACGTCCTACGCGGACTCAGAATAGACCTCAACATTCGGCGGGGGGGCTGCGAGCCTGGAAACTGTCGTCGCTTTCGACGGCCGCAGACTAGACCTCGCCACCATTTTGGGGGGGGCTGCGAACTTCCAGCGAAGTGACGTCCTACGCGGACACAGTTCAGACCTCACCATTCCGAGAAGGACTGCGAACTGCGAAGCGGTCGCCGCTTTCGACGGCTGTTGGGGGTCCAGCACAGTTGTTGGCGTCCTACGCGGACTCAGACTAGACCTCACCATCCACTTTCGGCGGCTGCTTTGGGGCCCATCACAATGATATCCTAAGCGGACTCAGGTTAGACCTAACCATCTCTGGGGGACTATGAGCTGCAAAACTGGTTTGATTTCAGGGGCTGCCGGGGTATCCAACATAGTGACGTCCTCCGCGGACTAAGAGAAGACCTCACCATTCCTTGGGGGCTGCAAACTGCGAACCAGTCGCCACTTTCGGATGTGCTCGTGTTCCAGTACAGTGACGTCCTCCGCGAACTCAGAGTAGACCTCACCATCCCTTGGGGGCTGCGAACTGCGAACTGGTCGCCACTTTCGGGGGTGCTGGGGTTCCAACACAGTGACGTCCTCCGCGGACTCAGAATAGATCTCAGCATCTCTGGTGGGCTGCGAACTGCGAACTGGTCGCCACTTTCGGGGGTGCTGGGGTTCAAGCAGAGTGACGTCCTCCGCGGACTCAGAATAGATCTCAGCATCTCTGGTGGGCTGCGAACTGCGAACCAGTCGCCACTTTCGGGGGGGCTGGGGTTCCAGCACAGTGACGTCCTCCGCGGACTCACATTGGACCTCAGCATCTCTTGGGGGCTGCTAGCTGCGAACCGGTCGCCACTTTCGGGGGTGCTGGGGTTCCAGCACAGCGACGTCCTACGCGGACCCAAATTAGACCTCAACATCCATGCAGGGAGAAGAGGGATCAGCGAACTGCGAAACCGTCACCACTTTCGGGGGTTGCAGGGGGTACATCAATGCGACGTCCTACGCGGACTCAGATTAGACCTCAACATCCCAGGGGAAGGGGGGCGGGGGGGCGAACTGCGCGACGGTCGCCACTTTCGAGGGCTGCTGGACAATGATGTCCTACGCTGACTCGAACTGGACAGTAACATCCCAGGAGGGCTGCTAACTGCGAAGCGGTCGCCAGTTTAGAGGGCTGCCGATGGGTCTAGCACAGTGACGTCCTACGCGGGCTCATGTTAGACCTCACCACTTCTTGGGGGGGGGGCTGTGAACAGCGAAACTGTCGCCACTATCGAAGGCTGCCGGGGGGGTCCAGCATCGCGACGTCCCACGCGGACTCAAATTCGACTCACCATCCGTTGGGGGCTAGGAGTCGCGAAACTGTTATCACTTTCGGCGACTGCTGGAGGTCCAGCACCGTGACGTCCTACGCGGACTCTGAATAAATCTCATCATCCATAGGAGCCTGCAGACGGCGAACCAGTCGCCACGTTCGACGGCTGCTGGGGAGTGCAGCATCGTGCCGTCCTACGCGGGCTCAGATTCGACTCAGCATCCCTGTAGTGGGGGGGGGTCTGCGCACTGCGAAACTGTCGCCGCGTTCGAGGGCTGCTCGGGGGTCCAGCATAGCCACGTCCTACGTGGACTCAGAGTAGGCCTCACCATACCAGGGGGCTGCGAATTGCAAAACGGTCGCCACTTTCGAGGGCTGCGAGGTTGTCCATACACAGACGCCCTACGCGGACGCCAGTTACACTTCAGCACCCCTGGGTGTGGAGGGCTGCTAACTGCGAAAAGGTCGACATCAGGAGCTGCTGGGAGTCCAGCACAATGACGTCGTACGCTGACTCAGACTGGACCTCACCAACCAAGGGGGGCTGCGGGGTCCACCACAGTGACGTCCTATGCGGGCTACATTTCGATCTCACCATCCTTGGAGGGTTACGAACAGCGAAAGTGTCGCCAAGTTCAGGGCCTGCACGGGGTCGAGCACAGTGACGCCCTACGCGGGCCCAAAATAGACCTCTGCATTGCTGGAGGTGGGCTGCTGCGAACTATGAAACCGTCACCACTTTGGAAGGCTGCTGGAGGTCCAGCACCGTGACGTCCTACGTGGGCTGAAATTTCACCAGCATCCCAGGAAGGGGGCTGCGAACTGCGAAAATGCCACTACTTTCGACGGCTGCTGGGGGTCCAGCATAGCGACGTTCTACGCGGACTGAGATTCGACCTCACCACTCCTGGAGGGCTGCGAACTGCGAGACTGTCACCGCTTTCGAAAGCTGCTGGGGGGTCCAACACAGTGATGTCATACGGCAACTCAGACTAGACCTCCCCATCCCTGGGGTGCTGCGAACTTCGAAACCGTTGCCAATTTCAGCAGCTGCTGAGGGGTCCAGCACAGCGGCGTCCTACGCGGACTTATTTTCAGCCTCGCCAGCCCTGGGGGGGCTGCGAACTGTGAAATTGTCGCAAATGTTGAAGGCTGCTGGGGGTCCAGTATAGCGGTGTCCTACGCGGACTTATGCACCTCGCCAACTCTGGGGCGAAGACACCAGCGAAACTGATGCCACGTTCGACGTCTGCCGGGGGGTCCAACACATTGACGTCCTACGCGGACTCGAAGTCAACTTCGCCATCCCTGGGGGGGGGGCTGAAAACAGCGGGGGCCAGCTGCGTGACGTCCTATGCGGATTCAGCTTCAACCTCACGATGCCTGGGTGGGGTGCGACATGCGACAATGTCGCCACGATCGGAGGGCGATGGGGGGCACAGCACGGTGACGTCCTACGCGAACTCTGATTCGACCTCACCGTGTTTGGGGGGCTGCGAATCTGGAAGCTGTCGCCGTTTTCGACGGCCGTTGGGAGTCCAGCGCGGTGGCTTTCTACGCGGATTCGAACTAGATCTCACCACCCCTGCGGAGGCTGCTGGAGGGTCCATCGCAATGACGCCCTACGCGGATTCAAATCAGACGTGTCCATCCCCTGGGTGGGGTGAGAATTGCGAAACTGTCGCCACGTTCGACGGGTGCTGGGGGCCCAGCGCCGTGACGTCCTAAGTGAATTCAGCTTTGACCTCACCGTCCCTGGCGGGGGGGAAAGCGGGGGGGGCAAAGCAGTCACCACGCTCGAGGCCTGTGGGGTGGTGGTCCAGCACACCGACGTCATGCGCGGATTCAATTTCTACGTCAGCATCTCACAGGGGGGAAGGAAGAGGGGCGGGGCTGTGAACTGCGAGGCGGTCTCCACTTTCTGGGGTTGCTGGGGGGTCAATCATAGCGGCGTCCTGCGCGGACCCAAATTCAACCTCACCATCCTTCGGGGGCTGCACACGGCGAAACGGTTGCCACTTCGAGGGGTTGCTGGGAGATCTGGCGGAATGGCGTTTTACGCAGATTCGCACTGGACATCGCCATCCCTGGGGGGCTGCGAACTGCGAGCCGGTCGCCGTTCTCTAGGGCAGTTGGGGGGACCAGCGGGATACAACCTCACGCAGGCCCATACTAAGACTAGCCCTCGCCGGTCTTGGGGGGGCGGCGCGAGCTTCGACAGCGTCGTCACTTTCGAAAGATGCTGAGGGGTTCAACGGACTGACGTTTGACGCAGATTCAATTTCGACCTCAGCATCTCGGGGTGGCTGCGAAGCGCGAAGCGGCCGCAACTTTCAAGCCCTGCTGGGGAGTTTAGCGTGATGCCGTCTTCCGCACATTCAGGCTAGATGTTGTCATCCCAGGTGGGCTGCGAACTGCGAAACTGCTGCCCATTCCACGGGCTGCTGAGGGCCCAACGGGCCCACTGGAATGACGTCCTGCGCAGAGTCAGGTTGGACCTCGCCATGCCTGGGCGTCTGCGAACTGCAAAACCGTCGCCACTTTCCAGGACAGCTGGAGAGCTCCAGCGGAATGACGTCTTGGGCAGATTCGCACTGCACCTCGTGATCCATCGGGGGGCTGCGAACTTTGAGAGTGTCGCCGCTTTCGAAGGCTGCTGGGTGGGGGAGGTCCAGCGGAATGACGTTTTATGCATATTCAAATTCGACCTCGCAATGCCTGGCGGGGGGGGGAGCTGAGAGCTGCGCTACTGTCGCCACGTTCGAAGGCTGCTCGGGGGTCCAGCGCCGTGACGTCCTACGCGGATTCCATTTGGACCTCACCATCCCGGGCGGCTTGCGAACTGAGCAACTGTGGCCCCTCTCGAAGGCCGATGGGGTTCAGCGAAATGACGTCTTACGCATATGCAGATTCGCCTTGATGTGTTGTCCTGCGGGCCGCCCGAGGATTTGGCGGCGCGCCTGCGCCTAGCTCCCGCATTGCAAAATGCAGGAAGGAAGCGGAAAACCTGGCGGTCGAACCCGGCCTCGCTCGCATCCTGCACTTGCAATGAGCAGCTGAACCTCTGGAGTGCCAGAACGACATGACGTTGGCCGCGCTGCTTGTCCAACGTACTGGAAAATGATCGCCACCCTCCTCCGTCACCGTGTCTCTGTTGGTGTCGTCCTCTTCCGCCTTCCTCCGTCTCATTGCTGCTGTCGCCCTTACAGTTCGCCCCCTCTTCCCGCACAATGTCCTTTTCGAGCCTGGGGCTGCAGCCATCGTCCTGCAATTGCTGTCCCGTGAGTCGTGCAGCGCGCGCGCTTCCAATATAGCCTGCGCAGCCACTGACAGATCCTGTGCGGTGATCAACCGTACTGTTCTGGACCAACTCCACCTGACACTCTCTCTCTCTCTATATATATATCCTTTGTTATCTCTCTCTCTCTCGCTCTCTATGTCCCTCTTTTCTCTGAATTCCATCGCTCTCTCTCTCTTTCTCTCTTTCTCTCTCTCTTTCTCTCTCTCCGATCCACTCTCGCCCCAAGCTCCGTATACATCGCTGCCCCCCTCACTCTCTGAACCTCTCTCTCCCCTTTTCGTGCTCTCTACCTCTCCACCCCTTCTCTCTCTCTCTCTCTTTCTGTCTCTCTCATTCTCTCTCTCTCTCTCGTTCTCTTTCTTTATTTCCTTCTCTCTCTGTCCCTCTCTCTCTGTCTCTCTTTCTCTTTCTCTTTCTCTTTCTCTTTCTCTTTCTCTTTCTCTCTTTCTCTCTCTCTCTCTCTCTCTCTCCCTCTCTCCCTCAATGTATATATATATAGACAGACATCACCCACATGTAGACGCACTTGTACGTGCCCACATATACACAAACCCTCTCGCCACCTTCCCCATGCACCTATCATACACATAATACCTACGTTTAATAAATACACATGCGTGCTCACTACGCCCTCCCACTCACTTAATGTCTGTTTCTCTCCCAATATCTCTCTCTCTCTCGCTATGTTTTCTCTCTCTCTCTCTCTCTCTCGATCGCCCTTTCTCTCACTCCCTCTCTCTCTCTCTCTCCCTGTCCCTCTCTGTAGCAATCTCCCTCTCTCTGCTCCCCTCATCCCATCTCTACCTCCCCCTCTTCCCCGTGTCTCTCGTTGTGTGTTTGTGTTTGTGGTTATATGTTTTTTGTTGTTGTTTTGTTTTGTTTTCTCTCTCTCTCTCTCGCTCTCTCCCTCTATACTGTTCATGTTTTGCATATATGTATTGTAAATGTACACAGCCAGGCTGCTCTCTTTCTCTCAGCCTCTCTCTGGCTGTCTCTTTTTTCTCTACCGATAGTGGACTCGTACATGTGAGTACGTATGATAATATGGCTCTCTCTCATGGTGTCTCCCTCTCTCTCTCTCTCTCTCTTTCTTTAATGTATGTTTATGTTATTGGTTTCTCCCCCCCTTCTCTAGATGTATATACATGTATATCTATCTGCGTGTGCACGTCGATGTTAACCAGCGTAGACCCAGAACAGTGATCGCTTGCAATATCTGCGGTGTTATCCAAATGATGCCATTACTGTGGTGCAACGTAGGATGCGCAATACGTGTGGTGCAAACGATGCTGTGAAGAGCGATACGCAGCAATGCGATGTAATGTAATGCAATGCAATGTAATACGTATCCATTCAACGCAACTGAATACACAGCAATGCAAGACAATACAACGCAAAGCAACGCAATGCAACGCAAAACGATGCAACGCAAAACAAAGCAATGCAACGCAATGCAATGCAAAGCCATGCAACGCAGTGCAAAGCAATGTGAAGCATTGATGCGCAACGCGCAAACATGTAAAACAATGTGGAGCAATGCGGAGCAACGCAGAGCAATGCAAAGCAACGCAATGCAATGTGATGCAAAGCGGCGCAAAGCAATGCGCAGTAACGCAATGCGATGCAACGTAGCGCAAAGCAGCGAAAAACATTCCAACGCAATGCGAAGCAGTGCGGCAAAAGCGGCGGCGACGCACGGAGACGGCCTGCCACGAGCCAGCCGGATCGGCGACGGGCGGCCACCGACCGACCATGAGCGACGTCGGGGCCAAGCTACGGCGGCGACAGGCGGCTGCGACGGGCGGGCACGAGGTGGCCAGAGCGGCGCTGGCGCCGAAGTGCGGCGGCGACGGAAGGCGGCGACGGGGGGCCACAAGCTTGAAGGAGCGGCTCCGGGACCCGCGCACCTCAGAAGCGAAGTGAAAACCCCTAAGTGCGAGCACTGTATGGGGAATGTGCCCCTTTCTCTCTCCCTGGCTCCAGATCCACATCCCACTTCACGTCTTCGCGGTGATGTGCTGTCTCTCTCATTCCCGAATCATCCCTCCCCTCTACCACTTCCAGATTTCTCGTATCTATCGCTGTATCCTCTTTCGCTCCTCCTCTCACTTCCCTGTCGTCCCTCCAGGTCTGTGTTCGCCCTCTACCACACCCTCTTCGACCACATGCGGTGCTAGGGATCTATGCGAAAGAGCGTCGCGGTGAGCCTCGCGCGTCCGCTTGAATCCGACGCTGTCTTCAGGCTGCAACGCTGACACATGCGGGGGTGGCTCTTGGGATAGATGAAGACAAATGGCATGAACAGAAGAGTATGGAGGTCCGAATGAATTCCGTGCATTTGCAATGTGACCTCCCTCCTGGCGCGCGGAACGCGCCATGGGCGGCGCTGGAGGCCCAGCCAAAGGGGTGTAGGTCAGATCGGAGACATCCGCGCGGACCTGCGACCGTGTATGGAACTGCTGTTTATTCTTTTTGTTCTTATGATGCTTCTTCGTCTTCGAGGTAGAGCAGGTCCCAGACTGCGGGGTCCCCGCCGCTGCAAGAGCATGGGCGCGGCGTGGGCAATTCTGGAAGCCCTGGGGCACGCTGGCGCGGAGCTCTCGTCCAGGGTCCGAGGGCGTCCTGCCTTAGACTCATGCAAGTGTACTTGCATGGCGCCCCCCCCCTCTCTTCTTTCAGCCCGCCTCTTCAAACAAAGGTGGGCCCAAAAGGCGTGCAAGTGTGTCCCGACCTGCGCGAAGTGCAAAGTTTCGTTCGGGCCTCGCGACGCCCCCGCCCCCCTCCTCCTCCCCCTCCTCCTCCTCCGAGCGAACTCCCCTGAGCGGGCCGCGTCCCGCCGCGCGCGGGCGCCCTTGGCCTCCAGCTACATGGTGGGCTGGAGCTTGGGCCAGGCCCTGAGGCCCTGTGGGAGACGTCCTTGCGCCAGTCTCAGGATTGCCTCCCTCCCGCCTCCAGATGGGAGGCTCGCGCGCTGCCTTTAATTTACTGCAAGCCCGAACTGACCTACCCCACAACGGGTGCACCAACTGATCCTGTTGGTGACTTTCAAGAAAGGGCGGTTGGTCGGGCGGATGGGTAAAACTTTGAACCCGCAAGGTTGTGTTGGCCATGCGTGGGCATGTTAACATTGACGCCACCTTGCTTCAAACACCTGAGACAAGCAATGTAATTCCAGGCGTTACGGGGCCCGCTAGGAGGCAATGGGAGGTCCTGAGCAGGGCTTACTGAAAAAACGGCCCGTGCACTCCTAAGGGCTCTCAGCCGTCTACGCTCCTCCTTGGTATCCTCGCCCCCCCGGGGAAAAGGCCCTTATGCTCCCATGGCCGAGAGGCGGTCTCGAATCATATCAGCTCGGATGTCGGCCCCCTGAACCTGGCGCACTATCAGGGGAGGTACTCTGCGACGGCGAGCAGCACAGCTTGCAGTCTCGTCAAGCTGCTCCTCCACGTACAAGGCCCAAGGCGGACCCTTGGCCGCCCCC
Organism: Prorocentrum cordatum; assembly: GCA_963575745.1. Classification (NCBI taxonomy): domain Eukaryota; class Dinophyceae; order Prorocentrales; family Prorocentraceae; genus Prorocentrum; species Prorocentrum cordatum. The sequence goes on along the minus strand of CAUYUJ010017394.1, from coordinate 116,491 downwards.
TCCTCCGTCGGGTGGCTTTTGACCTTCTGGGCGAAAACCTGCTGGACTCCGTTTGCTGCATATGCCCAGAACTTTTTCCGAGCCTGCGGGTTCCGATTGTGACGTGCCCTGGGTCCTTTCAAGAAGCCTTTGGTCAGGTAGGGGCAGTCGGTCACAACGATCACGTGGCCGTCGGCGGCTTGCACAAGCGCGATGACTGTGGCGAAGTCAGCAAGAGGAACAGACAGATGTCTTCTGATGCCTCCAGATAGCGAGCCTATAAAATGTACGGATGTAGACCAGAGAGCTGCTCCCCAGCCACATGCACGAAAGCAGAAATTCATGGCGTGCCCCCCCCCGCTCCCGTCGGCGGCCCCGATCAGGATGTTCTGGGAAACAAACTTCGAGACCACGTCATCGTCTAAGGACACGATGTGCTGGTGAACCATCTGCAGGGCCCATTTGCCAGGGGCGATCCCGCGGAGCCAGAGGCAGGCGTTCTGGGGGCTCTCCTGGATGGCCTGGGGGATAGAGTCCTGCGTCTTCTGGACGGCCTCGAAACATAGCGACGTGAGCTTGGAGCAGGTCCAGAACTTGAGGAGATCGTCTGCATTCGGCTGGCCGCAGGCATCACTCCGGCACTCGGGACATGCCGCGGCTGTCAGATCAGAATGGTAGGAGGCGACCTTGCTGATGCTTTCCTTTCGAATGGTTGAATGGTTTTGTCGTCTCTGGTGAGCTCCTCCTTCTCCATCTCCTTCCTCTGCCCCCTCGCGGCCGCTGCGTTCCTCGCAGGGCGTTCGCTGGCCCGGCGGGCCGGAGGCGCGCTGAGACCTCCGGCAACAGGATCGCAATATTTCTAATTCGCGCGCGCGGGGCGGCCCCGGGCCAAGTCCCGGTCAACGCCCGGGCCACTCCTGGGAGACCCCCCCAGGGGGCCCCAAGGCATGGCAATTTTTCAACACCCCTCACGAAGATCGCGGCCGCCGATGGGGGGGGCCGCAATCGACTGCCTCCCCCGCCCGCCCCAAGAGGCCCCAGAGCGCGCCCTGAGAGACCCCGGGGCCCCTAAGAAGCCGCCGAGGAGCCCCGAGAGGCCCCCGAAAGGCCCCGAAGAGCGCCCCAGGGCCGGCGGAATGAGCGAAGCGATTCGTAATCTCATGGATGCGATATGGCCCCCCCTCCCCCAGCCCTGTCGAGTCGTGGCTCTTCGGGTCAGAGTGGCCCCGCGCGCGCGCGGAGAGGGGGAACTGCGCGCGATGGGGAAAATCAGCTGCCGGTCCCAGCTGAGCGGCTTGGCGCTGAAAACCTGGCCTGAGGGATCCGACCACTGCCGAGCAGAGGCGGGCCCCCATCCTATGTCGAACAGCGCGGCGAAGACCGCCGACAGGTGAGACTTCACGCGTAGCCAACGATGCCGTGAGCGGAACCTGTGTCGAAGTTGCGTCCAAACTTTTGAACCGCTCCGAATAGCCCCAGCTCGTCGCTTGTAAATCTGAACCGTATCTGGAAAAGATTACGCCTGAGGGTGATCGCGGGGTCGATTGCTGCGGGTTTAGCTTTGAGCGCGTGAAATCACGCGGTGAGGCAGGCCCCTGACCACGAGAATCCGAAAGCTGCGGCTGTCTGGCGGCGCAAAAAAAAAACACTGGCTGGGGTCCCGTGACTTTGCGTGCCCCAGAAGATATGTGGCAACGATCCTGTTCTGTATGAAGATCGCGCCTTAGTCGTGGTCCTGGCCAGCTTCCGAATTTTCCGAGCCCTGATGAGCCCGGAGGCCCTCCGTTTCCTGCGGACAGTGAAGGCTTTCTGCGGCCCACGGTGGCATCCATCCCGAGGTCCCTGGTGTGCTTGATGGGCAATTGATGTGGATCCCCTGGTCCATGAGGGCTCCCGAGGTTTCCTTGCTGAGGTTGTGGTTGCTGGCCAATATGACTGACTTCTCTGAAAAACGGCATCTCGGCACCGCAGGTCCGCGACAGAGGGCCACGATGTAGCTGGCGAAGGCCTCCTTCAACATGCCGGGGCTACCGATGAGACGGGCCCCGGTGCCATCGACCCAAGTGCTGACAGTGGGCCGCGGGATCTGGCGGCGGGCTCTCTCCAAGACCTCGTAGAGGAAAGCCCGAGTTCAAGGCGCGCTCTGTCCGCGCCCATGAAATGTGGGCATGCGCGCGCACGGGGCCACGGGGGTCGCTGAGCCCCACAGGCGCGGCGAGGGCCCAGGCAGCGGCGCGGGCCAAGACTGCCGGGGGGGGGCGGAACCACAGGGCACCCGAGAGCCAGAGCCTTCTGGGGTAAATTCTGCATGTCAACGGCGTCGAACAATTTTACGATGCAGAAGACCCCTATCAACGACGGCGGCCCTCAGGGCCCCTGTGATCTCGGCGAAAACCTCGCTGACCAACGCTGCCTGTAAACGATCGCTGCCTTTGATGGCTGCGTCCCAGAACCCTGCCCTCGCTGCTTCCCACGCGGAGATCTCCCCTTTGAAGAGCCTCCAAGTGACCCGATACGGGGCATTGGTGAGGGTGATCGGGCGATCACCGGTCTAGGCCTTGGGCTTGGGGGCCACGAGGTTGAATGGGCGCAGGGCAGGGTGCCGCTGCAGCCTACAAACATCATTGATCAGGTCTGTCAAGATCTCCACTTTCCAATCCTGGTTCTGGGGGTCGGCGAAAATCTGCGGCGCGCCGCTGGTCGGCGCCGGGTGCCGGGCTGGCGGGAAAGGTCTTCGAAGCGGCTGAATACTGCGACGTGGAGAACTGACCGCCCTGGTCCCAAAAGTCCCCCGCCTGCTGCATAAGCGTCGGGATCCATGGGGCCCGGGGGGAAACCTTCAAATAGTTCCCCTCTGGGCCCCAGAAGTTCATCCAGAAGAAGAATCTTTTGCGATCTATGACCTGGGAAATGGGTCCGAGACTATCGCGCCGTCGCAATTTGCGAAGATGCCGGCGCCCTCGTCGGGCGTGGGCCCTGGGGCCATCGTGGCGCGGCGGGGCCCGCCTCCAATGCGAGCGAGGGAGTCCTCGAGCCACGACTGGAAGGCAGCGCCCTGCTGCCGCGGGGCCTCTTTCTCAACGAACTGAACAATAACCTCTAGCTGGAAGAGGGCGTCTCCAAAGTTGTCCTCCTGGATGCCCAGTGAGAGACGCTGCTTGGCCAAGTTCTGAAAGGTCTGGAGGGCCCCTGAAGGCCAGGGGAGGCCCTGGCTGACGACGTCGTTGAGATACTTCTGAATCCTCCGGGAGCCTGCTGACTTGGGCTGGCGCCTCTCGACGCGGCCACTCTCTTTGGCCCTCTGCTGTGAGACGCCCCGCTGACGGCTTTCAGGATGAAGACGCTGCTGGTAGGGTTTGGGAGGGCAGATGTCCTACCACTCGCGCTGGAAGACTTTTGCCCGTCCGAAGCTGGGCGAACGATCTGGCGGATGCACGGGGACGCCGCCCCCCCAGGGCCATGCTGAGGCGGGCGCGCTGGCGGGCGAGGTCGGAGGAGGCGTGGGCGGCAGCGACTGGGCGAGCGATGTCTGGCCCATCTTCCCAATCTTACTGGACCTGGGCCCAATAGCGCCGCCGAGGAGCTGCTGGGGCAGACGCTCTCTTTTGATGCCGCATAATCTCAGTTTTGAAAGCTGCCCGAATACCGATGAGCGGCTCCCGCGGGCTGGCGAGGTCGGTCTCGACGCTGATGTGCATCGTCCCCCAAGAGGCGACTGACTACGAAGGAATCGATGGGCCTCCCTCCTGACCATGTTGCCAGGACCGCTGGGGCCTGAATGGTGCCCATCGGGCCTGGAGACCCATGGTTTCCCTGAGCAGAGCACCTCGGGGGTCATGTTGAACCCCCCTGCGTACGACGTAAGGGAGCTCGAGCTGCTTCGCGAAAGCGGCGACTTCTAAAACCACCATGGTGTTAAAACATATGTATCCTACTCCCGACTGCAAGTAAACCGAGATCACTACAAAGTTCAAAGTTGCGCTTGTTCTAGCGCACGATACAAGCCGCCCAATGCCCCCCCACACACACACACACACACACGCACGAATGGTTTAACGTGCCTCTCCGCATACATGATGCGCGCATGGGAGCGAACCTGCTTTGCAACGGGAAGCCGAACGCCTCCCGAATTACCTGCTCTGGTAGAGGCTGCTGGGCACGGATAACTCTTGTAGCCAAGTTTCCCCATGTACTTCCTTGCCCCCCCCCAACCGTCCAGAAACCAAATGCGTTTCCCCGAGCATGATGACCCCTGGGTGGCCAAAACTTAAGGTCTGAAAACAATCCTTGGCTTCCCGATTCCAATTCGTGATACTGGCGTGACACATTGTGAAACTGTCCCGCGCCCCTGACAGCGGGGGGCGGTTGTGCTTCTTGCGTGGGCGGTCGGCACTAGTGTCCGCCCCCCCCCCCCCCGAGCCCCCTTGCGGCCTGGGGCAGCTGCGACTACTACAAGGCTTCTCACTACCACGCGCGGCTGCCTCACCTGGACGCCCGCGACCTGCTGCTCCTCCTGCTGGATCTGGGGCGTGAGGGGCCTGGGCCGCTGGTTTGGGCTTGGCCTTCGGCTTTGTCTTCTTCGTGGGCGGGATGTGGGCTTTGGCCTTCTCCAGGTCAGCGAAGAACTGCTTTGCGTCGGCCACGTCCACTCCGTCCATGGACGAGATGAAGTCCATGAGCCCGCCGGGAACCTGCGGGATCAGGATCTCCATCTTATCATCATCATCATCATCATCATCATCATCATCATCATCATCATCATCATCATCATCGTCATCATCATCATCATCATCATCGTCATCATCATTACCATCACCAGCATCATCATCACCACCATCATCGTCATCATCATCATCATCATCACCATCATCTGAGCCGCTCTCTCTTCCTCCATGGCCTCTGGCTTTGCTGCTCCCCGACCCCAGCCTCGGGTTACCGCGATGCTGGCCACCTCGGAAGGCGCACGCGCCTTGGCGAGCTCATTTGTGGTGGTCTGAGGTCGATATTGGCGGCGTCGAACTTGGCCTCGAGCTCGGTGAGCACTTCCTTGAAGGCCTCCTGCTTCCTCTCGAAGCGACGGACTTCTTGTAGAGCCGGAGGCCCTGGATCTTGGAGCATGCTGCAGTACCGATGTCGGCCTTCTGCTCTGTAGTGAGTTTCGCGAGGAGAAGGGTGAGGATCTCTCTCATATCCGAGGGCTTCTCCTGCTCCTTCTGGTTGCCACAGCTGTTGCTGCCGAAGCCGCCGTTGCCGCCATTGCAGTCCTCGCCCTTTTGCGGGGGGAGGTAGAACGGCTCCCCGCAAAGACAGAAGATCTTCTTGCGCGCCGGAGGACGAACTGACACAATATTCTCGAGAGCGCCGCTGCTGGTAGGACTGCTGGTGAGCCCACCACATGTTTCCTCCCATGGCAGCTAAAACCACTGCTTACAAGAGGGAACTCGAGCCCGTGCTGCAGGGCTCTGAGCCCCCTGCGAGCCCGAACGGGTTCTAAAAGAGTCTTGAGCCAAAATGGCTACGGATCCTCCTCCTCCTCCTCCTCCTCCTCCTCCTCCTCCTCCTCCTCCTCCTCCTCCTCCTCCTCCTCCTCCTTCCCCTCAACGCAAGCAATTCTGCCAGAGCCCGAAGAAAAACCGGCTCCCCATCCACCCCCGACGGTTCCGCCTCGAGAGAGGGGCGTCGACCCCACCTGGCTCCTCGAGGGCGAGCCCCTCGCAGGGGAGCCATGCAAGAGGGGCGGAGGCTTGTCGGGCAGCAGCCCGCCTGGGGGACCGAGTTTCGCCCGTGCCTCCCAGCCGGGGTCCGATCAGACGGGGTCGAAGGATCGTTCCGCATCGACGATGCGGCTCGATGTGGAGCCAGAGTCCTCCACGCCGATGGCGCCGATGCATCGCCGACGTCGCCGATGCATCGGCAGTGCTTTGGCCATGTGGCGCGAGCCTCCGACCCCATCTACTTTGACCCCATCTGAGAGGCCTCTGATTCGGGGACCTCGGTCGGCGGTGGCTAGGGACAACTTCGTCCCCCCTTTAACGCCCCGACGACTGTCGGCGCACTGCCGTGAAGAGCGGTGGGCCATGAACGACGGGGCTCTTCTGGCCACGGCGGACCTCGGCCACGCATAGCTTCCACGGCCTGAAGCTGAGGAACGGCCCGCAGCCAGAGCCCCATGCAGTCCTTCTGCCAGCGTCTTGACTGCACATCTGTTTCCACTGCCTGCCGATGTCCCCAAAGATCGATCCCCCTTGGGGATCGATCTTTGGGGGCAGCGGCAGGCGGATAAGTCCTCGCCTCGGACTACATGTCACCCCCCTTGGGGAGACCATAAGGTACCGATACCGCTACTCCCCAGACCTCTTGCGAGGTGCGTTCTGACCAGAATTTCGAAACGAATTCAATGGTGGCGACGAGGAACTCAGAGGAGGCCCAAATTGTTCCCCTATGCAACGCATCGCGGCCAAACACGGTTGATGAATCCTCTGGCCAACATGCGTTAGATAACAGAGGACCGTGCTCCCGAACAACGTTGCGTTAGGAAAACTGGATGGTGCTCTAGCTTGGCCGCCAGCCGTTGAGCGTATCGAGCAATCACGCGGTTTTGAAACAGGAGCCCAGGGAGGAGGACGAGGAGCGAGGAGAGGAAGAGAGAAGGGGATCGACGGCCATGCCACGTGTCTCCCCATATGGATGGAGAACGGTCGAAGGGTAGCGGTATGGGTACCTTTTCCTCCTCTGACCCTTCCCTCCAAACGTGATCTCCTGAGCTGCGCTGCGGTCAGCAGGGACGCGGCCCCCAGAGACGCGATCGCTGCGACCAGCAGCCCACCTCTCGCCAGGACCCGGGCCGTGGATGGGCTCCGGCCAGCATCGCGGTCCTCGGGGTCTGGAAAGCTGGGCATCGGAGGAGCGAGCGCGGGAGCGCTCCGAGCGCTGGCGGTCGCAAGAGTGGAAGGGCAGCTGGTTGGAAAACATCGTACACGTCGATCGGAAGAAGTAGGTGAAAACATGAAGTAGGAAGACGGATGAAGCAACTAGATTGGATTCGGGCCCTCCCAGGGAATGACAGAGCACAGCAGAACCATATCGATTCCTGAAGTAGGAAGGCGCCTGAAGTAGACAGGGATCTGGGGGTCAAAGGGTACCCACTTTTAACGACCGGCGACTGTGCGCAACACTGAAGCGCAACTTACGCTGCCGGCCCAACATGGCACGCAGTGCCCAAGCCGTCCACTTGTCACGTGCGCCGCCGTGGCGCACGCACTGCGAACATCGACGCGGGAGGCCGCCGGGGGGTCTGAACTGGTTGGGGCCCCAGAGAGTCGGTCAGGAAGGGCCGCTCAAAATCGGTCCCCGGACTTTTCCCAAGGTCCAACGGTCCCAGGGCCCGAAAACGGCCCCCAGAAGCCGAACAGGGCAAGACGCCCTCTCGGACCAAAAACATTGAACCTGCCCCCCTTTCCTGCTGGCCGCCACCAGCGCTGGGCCACCTTCTAGACGCCCAACCAGCTCCAAGAAGGGGGAGCCCAAGCGTGTCCGCGAGCCCTTCTTCTCTGAAAGGGCCCAGGAACACACAAATAAATCCGCCGTCCCCCTTGCGGGCCCATCAGGATGCGAGCATGAGGATTGATCATGTCTCTTGAAGCATCCGCGGTTTTCGGTCCAAGATGGCTCCAAGAGGCTTCAGAGAGTGCGAGATGGCCTCCAAGATGGCCCAAGATAGCGGTAGATGGCTCAAGATAGCCTCCGACACGCATCAAAGAGGCCTCAACACGGCCCCTAGACGGTTTCAAGTGCCCTCCGAGCCCTCCGAGGACTCCCCCAAGAGGCCAAAATCCTTCAAAAACCTATGGAAAATCAATGTTGATTGCCTTCTCGCTTTTTCGCCTCCGATGGGCTCTTGAGGCCTCAAGATGGCTCCAAGACGGCCCACGATAGTCCCACGAGGGGCCCAAGGGGGCCCCAAGACGGCCCCAAGAGCGCCCAAGAGAGCTTCAAGAGCGGCCCAGAGGGCCCCAAGACGCCATGTTTGAGCCTCCGAGGGGGCGATGGGAATTAGAACCCCCCTCTTCTTTTAGCGAAAAGGGTCCTGTTCATTCTTGTTTTCCAGAGAAATGCTGAGGCGAAGACAACATGTCGCGTGGGCAGTTTGCCCAACACAACCCGCAGAGAACGCTACAATTAAATAGGCCTTGGGCTGGCGACGGCAGAAGCGATGGCTACAGAGCAAGTAAAGCGGACCACTGAAATGAACAATACCGTGCACTGCTATGTTCATTCTTGTTTTCCAGAGAAACGCTGAGGCGAAGACAACATGTCGCGTGGGCAGTTTGCCCAACACAACCCATCTTCATGAATAAAACCCCGTCTTCAAGCAATGTACTGGATTACCGCATCAGATTCCAAAGGCGGCTGGCCCGCAGGGACACGTAGCTGTGAGAAAGTTCTCGAGCGAGCACAAAGCACAGGCGAGGGGGCAGGACGCCTTAAGATGGGTAAGGAAGCCGGCCTTGGACTTACCCGTCAGAACAAGGTGCGGCTTGCCAGAAAACGTACAGACCCCCCTACCTTTACAGTGCCAGGTGTACAGCTCTGGCGGAACAGATATGTTGGCGAGAGCCATGCGCGTGCGAGCTCGGAACGGGCGGCCAGCGCCGCAATAATCAAAGACTACAGTCTGAACATTAGCGTGCGAAAGAAAACGTTGGCGGCTGGGGAGCAGCCGCAGCAGACTTGACGCAGGATTTTCCTCACCCGCTGGCAGTTGGCGTCTCAGGGCGATGCCGAGCAGCAGGGCAATTCTGTCAGCCAGAATGTTAGAGGTGACGACATCGTGATAGTCGGCCCCCTCTAGATACGGGAGGCCTCGCAGGTGCTCTTTAGTTCGCAAGCGTCGAGGCATGACACTGTGCGGCGGAGCCCTGCGCGCTTGAGACCATTTTTCACACGGGCTACCTGAAAACATGCCCCAGATGATGCCGGACTCAAGCCAGCCACGAAGAGTGCGGAAGACATCATCTTGGAGCAAATCACATTCGGGCCCTAGGAGCACGTCCATTGAAACTACAGCATGCCCCCTCTTTTTCAGCTCCGTGGCAAGGCCACCAGAGCCTGAGAAGAGGTCGAGGAAAGCCCGCCGCTCGCCGAGGCGGCCGGCGCGGAGGGCAGCACGTAGGCGTTGTCGAAGAGCCGCGGGGCGGCTGCCGCCCACACATCGCAGCCTTTCCTCTGGGCGTTGCTGAGGTTCCGCATGGCCAGCGCCAGACGTCCTGCCTTGTCGTATCTCCGCACCGATGACGCCGCCCTCCACATTCCTAGCCTTTGCACCTCCAGCAGTGAGCGGCAGCCTGCAGCGCGGTCGTGAGTCGCGCCGCCGTGCCTCAGGCAGTGCGGCGAGAAGCCCAAACCTTCGAGCTTGAGGTAGTGACAGGCAGCATGGAAGTCGGCCAGGAGCTGGGGGTAAGAGATCTGAAACAGGAGCTCGCCCTCGCGTCGAAGCCGTTGCAGCCGCGCGGCCGCACGCCCAATCCAGTGATGTCGAGGAAGGTCGAAAGCCACCGTGGAGTCGAACTCGCCCGTCTTGGAGCTGGTAGCGAGCTCCCCTGGGTGCAGAATGAGGAGAGGGTACTGTAGCACCCCGACCTCGTTGCACATGCCTGGAAGCAGCTGCTTGGCCAGCAAGGTCGCGGCCTCGGACGGGCGCAGGTAGCACTCGAAGGCCACCAGGATGCGCAGACCCGAGTCCGGCTTGCCCATCGAGACCAGCACGGCAGCCATCGCAAGGGCGTCTGCCCGCGGCAATGGCGGGCGGGAGTGTCCTGGCTGGAGGCGCGTCCAGCCTGACAGCGACGCGTGCGCCGCGGGGAAGAGGCGCCGCACGGGGCCTCCCAGCGCAGGCTCGCCCCAAGCCACGGCACAGAGGGTGCGTGAGAACGCCTCCCGGCCCATGCCGCGGTCGAAGGCCCACTCGGAGTAGTCCACCAGCGTCTCGTCCCACTGCGCGGGGGTCCAGCACGGCAGCGCAAGAAGCCGTAGCCAGCCCAAGAGCATGGTCAGCGCACGCAGGTACGAGAGCTCGGTAGCGCGTCGCACCCGACGCGCCGCCAGCCGCGAGAGCCGCGGACACAGCCGCGCCCGTCGCGCGCATACCTCTGCGGACCTGTCGCTCCGCGGCGCTGGGGATGTCCAGCCCTGGCGGCAGCCCAAAGGGCCTGGCCGCCCGTGCCCGCCGCGCGAGCCGAAGGCGCGCCGGGTGGTCGGCGCTGGCCTGGGCGCCGCTGCATCGCGGGCGCGCTTGCCGTAGGCGGGGTTGACCCAGTGCGCCGTCACTGGCATGGTTGTGCTCCCTCGAGCCGATGGCTCCGGATAGAGGACCAGCCTGCTGTGTGCCTTTCTCACCCCTGACTGAGGGTGCACCGCATTGTCCGACACCGTGTTGCTTTCCCATGCCTGGCATGAACCTGCGAGAGGGAGCATCTCCAGGATTGAGCTCTGAAGGAATCCATCTGAACCTGAGCTGCATCCCGGAGGCGATTGAGATGGCGCAGATCTCCCGACAGACGACGTTGAGTGCGAAATGTGCCGCTCTGCCCTTTTCGCATGCGCACACCACCCCGAGGTTGTCACCCAGGATGAGGTGCCGATGTCCGTGCAGCTGCGAATTGCGAGCAGGGCGCCGCGCAGCCCAGCGCGCCACCTCAGCCTCCAAGACGTGGATGGCCGCGGCTCGACGCCAGCGACGCGCGGCCGCGACCGCCCATGGGTCGGCCAAGAGCCGCGCTGCAGGCACCTCCTCGCAGTGGGTTAGGGTGCCCTCAGCGGTGACGTCGGCAGCCGAGGCGTGCAGGAGCTGCTGCTCGACCAGCGTGTCCCTGGGGGCGTAGTCGGCCGTCAGGACCCCTCTAAAGCGGCTGCGCTCCGAGAGGCTGCCGACACGCCGAACTTCACTGACGGGCCACGGCTGCTCCACGACGCCAAACCCCCAAGGCGAGGCGTCGGTCGCAGTGACGCGCTCGCACCAGGTTCGGCTCAGCGAGACTGTCGCGCAGGGAAGTAGCGCTCTGAACCAGGAGAGCTCCCGCCTCACCGACGACCAGAGTGGCTGCCGCTTGTCACGCGAGCGCCTGCAGAACTCATAGATCGCATGGAATAGCGAGAGCATGTGCCGCTGCAGCATGACGGAGGCCGTGATATGGCCCATCAGCCTCTCGAGCTCGCGCCCAGTGACGAGCCGTCCCGGCGTGAGCACAAAATCGAGGCTGAACTTCAGTCGCCAGAACTTGCTCTGTGAAAGACGCCAAGTGGCCGAGGGCTTGTGCAGCATGAAGCCGAGCAGGGTGTGAAGGCCCCCGTCATCGCGGTCGAAGGAGGCCTGAATGCCCCGCGCACTGAGCGCGGCCAACATGCGCTCCACCTCCAGGGCGGGGTCGCCGCTGCCTGAGGTGAAGACCGCGACGTTGTCGATGTGCAGCATCTTGGCGGTGGAACACTGAGCCCCGAGCGCCGGCGCGGGAACCTTGTCGGCGATCCAGGGCGCCTCCGGGCTGACGTTGCTCAGGACGTGTGCGTGGGCCTCCTGAGTGAGGTGCACGGCCCACGACCAGCCCATGGGCACCACTCTGGCAACGAAGTGGATCATCTCGGACGGATCAGAAACCCCGAGTTGCTGACGGGCTGCTGGATCCAAAAAACGTGCTTGGACCGCTGGCAAACCGAAGAAGGCACGTGCCCAGCAAGGCAGCTCGTATTGGTAGAAGCAGCATTCAACGTCGCCTGAGGCCACCGCGACTCCCTCAGCAGCATCAACCTCCAAGTTCGCCAGGGCCTCCCCGCTCGCGAGCAAGGTGTAGGGAGGGTCCTGGAAATGGGCATTGGACCTCCGGGTGTCGAAGATCAGCCGAGGCGACGAGTCCTTCTTTGGGGCGAAAAAGATGCCAGCCCGCTCGATGATGCTGCCCTCGGACGCGCGCTCGATGATGCCCGCGGAGAGCAGCTCAGAAAGGCACTCGCCGAACTGGTAGCCATGTCGCTGCAGCACTGGGTCCATGGCGCAGACCCTAGGAGCCTCACCCAAAGCAAAATTGCGAGCCTCAGGCTCTCGTAACATCTGCGACGAATCAGACAGAAGAGACTGCAGGTGCGGCGGCAGCACGTCAACAAGCCGCACTCGCCCTGCCGCAGCCCGCGGGAGCGCCATGGCCCCCTTCCTGTAGGTTGTCGATGCACCTTCGGCCATGACGTCTGCATAGCCGTTCCGCGAAGCCTGGAGCGTCTGCCACGCCCCCAGGGGAGTCACGTCGGAAGGCGGCGGCTCCACCCTGCCGTAGAGCTGCGCGAGGCGCCGCACGGCGGCGACCTGGCAGGCCGTGGGGGCCCCCACCGGAGCGTCCGCCCCCCGGCCACCGAGGTCGTTCAGCGCGGCGATGCCCTCGCGCAGCCAAACCTCCTGGTGCCGGCGCTGCCGCCCGCGCCGTCCGCCGCCATGCGGCAGAAGGCGTGCCGCCGCCCCACGCAGCAGCCCGTCGAGCGTCGCGCCGAGCGGGAGAGGCAGGACGTCGCGCGCCACGCTGTTGTCCGAGACTCCTTGCGCCGAGGCCGCCATCACCACCGCAGTGGCGGCCCTCCCCTGAGATTGCGTCCGCTGCCCGGGGGGCTGCAGCGGCCGCGCACAAGCCGAAAAACTGGCGGCGGGCTAGGCCCGCCCGCGGCCGCGGCCGCCGCGGCCTCGGCCGCTCGGGCCACCGCCGCTGCCAGCGCCGCCGCCGCCACCACCTTGATCACCTCCTCCTGGTGCGACGTCGGCGCCGCTGCTGCCCGCGCCGCGTGCCATGCGGCGCTCCTCTCGGCCCTTGCGCCGTTCCTTCAGGATGGCGCTTCCCTCCTGCATCCTCTCCGCCACGTGCTTCTCCAGGGACGGCGACGCGAGCGCGTGCCCCTTGGAGCGGGCGCCCCCGAGGACGATCCTGCGCTCGTCCAGCCAGCCATCCGAGTCGGCAGTGGCCCCAGCGGTGCCCGCGACCTCGACCTGGCGGAGCGTCTGAGCACACCTCCTCCCAGAGCTGGAAGCGCCTGGCCGCCAGCTCAAACGCCTCGCAGCCCGGGAGGTTGAGCTGGTCAGCCGTCGATGCCGTCTCGATAAGCTCGCACAAGAACAAGTGCTCGTCGACCCCGGGGTCGGCCGCGGCCAGCCCCAGGATCTGTCGCCACCAATAGTGTCGCTGGACGGGCCCGCTCCCCTGCTCCAGGTGTGCCTGAAGCAGCCAGCCGATGGTAGCGGGCCCCTGCACGCGCCACTCCTCCGTGGAGAGCACCTCGCGCTGCTCGGCCACGACCTCCGCGAAGGCACGACGCCGCTGGCCAGTCCCGCTCCGACGGTACCTCAGGATGCGCTCGTCCAGCACATCCTCCTGGGCGTCTCGAGGCGAGAGCGGCACTTCGTCGGAGAGGGTCCCCACTCGCCAAAGCGTGATGACCCCCTCTGGGAACGAGGCCAGCGCGCGGTCGTCCATGGCGTAGACGGTGGCGAACGCGACGTCAACTGGAGAGCCCCGCCTGAACCCCAGCCGAGACTCCAGGGCGACCCAGCTGTCATCCAGCTGCACCGGCGGGAGGGGACCTCCGCCGGCGCCCGACCTGGGCGGGGGGGCGCGGCCCGGCGGCGGCTGTGGCGGCTCCGCTGCGCCGGCCGCCAAGCCGACCTCGGAACCACGCGGGGTGTCCGTGCCGCCGTCCGCCGCCGCGGGGAATGAGTGCTGCTTCCCCCGCAGCCGGCGGACAACCCCTGGTGGCCTCGCCACTGGATTGTGGCAGACCTCGTGGCGCTCGGACTCCGCCAGCCGCACCCCCTCGTCCACGAGGGCGATCAGCCCCTGCTCGTCCATGTCAAAGCGGTACAGCATCTTCTTGCGCAGCTGCGGCGGCGCCCCGCCACGAGGACCAGCTCGGTGGATCTCCACATGGTCGTCGTCGGCGAAGTCCTCGACGCACGCGTCGCCATCAGGCGTCGCCACCGCCCATCGTGAGCCGTCCACGTGGGCGCACAGAAGCCTCTCGTGGCACAGCCTCTCCTCCAGGCTGTACAGGCAGTACAGCTTGTCCCACGGGCGGGCCGTCTTCAGAAGATCGGGCAGCCCTTGAGGAACCATGGCCATGGAGCCTGCCTGTGAGGTAGCCTATGATGAACGCGGCGAACACCGCGAGGCACACGACTGAGGCGATCTCCCAGAAGACTGACGGGCACTCTGACGGCGCGCTCCGAAGCTGCTCAGGGCCACACCTGTCCAACTGTCGCTGCAGGACCTGAATCAGCTCTCGGTCGTGCTCACCCCTGAAGGCACAAGTGCAGTGGCACTCCTTATGGAGAGAAGTCCAAAGGTTGGCGGCGTACAATCCTGTCGCAGCCCAATCTCGGACTGCAGGGGCGAGACCGAGGGCGAGCCCTGCCATAACAAGCGCATCTTCGAGCAGAAGCGATGGCTACAGTGCAAGTAAAGCGGACCACTGAAATGAACAATACCGTGCACTGCTAAAGACGGCCCCAAGAGACCTCTCAAGCATCCCATAAGAGCCCCAAGAAGGCCCCCAGACCCCCCAAAAGAGTCCCAAGAGGGCCCCAAGACGCCCCAAAAGAGCCCCAAGAGGGCTCCAAGAAGGCCCTAGGAGGACCTCAAGAGAGCCCCAAGAAAAAACTCCAGGAGGGCCCCAAGAGAACCCCAAGAGAGCCCCAAGATGGCTCCAGGTTTCGAACGCGAGTCTAAGATGCAAACCGGTGCAACAGCCATTACGAGGTCATCGAAACACCTCTCACCCCTCATCGGACCACCATCGTAGCTTGCACCGATTTTCATTTCAAACTTCAATGCGGGAAACTCTTTGTGATCCTTGTTTTCCCGAAGATGGCTGCGCAACTGCATGCGCCCTGTCGCTCGAGGGGGGAAGCCGAAAAGCGTCCTGGCTAGCAACCCCGAATCGTGTGCTCTGAATTCCCGGGTGGTCGTGGGACGCGTAAAAATAAATGAGGTTCGCGCCCCCGACGCTTTCATCCCGTGTAAACGATACCATACTCGCGTCCCGAAGGCCAGACACCCTCGTACATCACTCTATATTCGCTCCACTGATCCCTTGAACATTACGAAAGGCTCGCGTCCCCGAAACCATACACCCTTCTGCATTATACAAACTTCGCGTCCCCAAAGCCATACACCTTTTCTCAATTACTTGAAATTCGCGTCCGCGAAGCCATACATCCGCGTGAGTTATAAAATCTTCGCGCCACCAAAACGAGAAAACCAGAAACCAGACACCTTCTTAAATTAACAAGAAATGTGCGCCCCCGAGGCCGCAAAGCGTTTGTAAATTACGCAATAGTCGCGTCCCCGAAGCCACCGAACCGTAGTAAATTACGCGATACTTACGTTTCCGAAGCCATGAACCATGTAGATTATACCAGAGTCGCGTCCCCGAGGGCATAAAACCTTGTGTAAAATATACCGTGGTTGCGTCCTTGAGGCCACAAGCCTTCGCAAACTACACGATACCTGCCTCCCCGAAACCATGAACCCTTTGTAGATTATACCATATTCGACTCCCCGAAGCCATACACCTTTGTCAATTGTGCAAAATTCGCATCCCCCAGACCATACACCTTTGCACATTATACAACACTCGCGCCCCCGAAACCATACATCCTCATGAGTTGCGCAATATTCGTGCCTCCGAAACCCCAAACCATTGAACATTATCGAATGTTCGCGTCCCCAGGGCCATAAACTCTTGTACATTACAACAGACTTGCGCCCCCGGGGCCACACACCTTAGCACATTACGCATTCGAGTTGCGTCCCGAGGGCCTTACACCTTCGTGAGGTGCACGAAATGTGCGCCTCCGAGGCCAGAAACCTTCGTACATTATACAATATGTGCATCCCCGAGGCCACGCACCCTCGTACATTACACGATAATCGCGTCCCCGAAGCCAAACACGATAATACATTACCTATTACTCGCGCCACCGAAGCCATAAAGCCTCGTGAATTAATCTTGGCACTCGCGTGAAGTCCCGACATTGCTTCGCGTCAGCGCCCAGACATCCCAACACAGGTCTGGCAAACCCCATTCTAAGAGAGGGGGGCTGGCGGCATGGGCGCGAAGCCCTTACGGATAGACACGAATTCCAGGACCCCCACAGTTTTCAATCTGTTCTTGAGTTTCGCCCCGCCCCCCCCTCTTCCCCAATTTTCCCACATTGTCTTGGGAATCGAGGAGCATTTGTGTCTGTACGTTGTTCCCCCTGTTGACGGCCTTCTCGCGGAGAGGGGCCTGGGGCTGGGCGGGGGTCCCCGCGGGGGCAGGGCGTGGGAGGCTCATGATGCAGTCATCGCGCTAAGGCAAGCTCGTGTCGTGCCGACTTCGGCATTGGTTCCTGACGCTGCGGGGATCGCAACCTTGAGCGATCAGCCGTGTTCGAAACGTCAGATCGTGCCACCTCGACCGATCGATTCCGAGTCGCCAGCGGTTTTCAAGGTCGAACGCCGGCGGCGGGGTCGCCGCCGGTGGACACGACGAGAACCGATCGTACCTGAAGAATCGCATGATAAATAACGACGGAGCTTTTCTGGCCACGGCGGGCCTAGGCCACAAACAGGTCCTGCGACTGAGTCTGAGGAGCGGCTCGGAAACCCATGCCCCTCCTGAGCCTAAATCGGTCCTTTTTGCAGCGTCTTGGCTGTAGCTGGGGCGGCCGGAGACATGTGTCAGGAGCGGAGTGCGGGGTGCCGTCCGGGGTGGGGAACCCGAGGGGAGCCAGGCTTCCCCACGGTCCGCTGGTAGGTTTTGCCCTTGCAGGGCTCTGCGCATGTGGCAGTCGATGCACCAAGCGGAGAGAAACTTTCCCCGTCGCGGAGCGGCAGAAGCACTCCGCACGCGCGTCCAGGCAACCCGGGCTACGGTGTTGCGAGTTGGCCCGCGTGCAGGCGGAGCAGAAAAGCCGAGGGGCGGCCGCACAGACAGGAGGGAGAGGAGGGCGCACTCACAGGCCGCGGGGGGGAGCGCGCGGGGCGGCCAAGCCACAGGACAGCTCCTGGCAGCGAACGCGGGGCGGCATCGCAGACGCACCCAAGCGGAGAAAGACACATCCCTCCGGGTGTCTTGCGATGAGCCTCGCGGCGTAGGCCGCTGCACCAGTTGACACACGCTCGGCCTGTGTGGGGGGCGGCACTTCATGACGATGCGCGGAGGCCGTAGCCTCCTCGAAGGTCCCCAGATGAAAAAATCAACGCCTGCGGCCGGCTTCTATTTTTGTCACATTACGCACCCTCAGAACACAGAACACTCCTATTCACTGATACCTCCATTTTGCTGGAGTTGTTGCAGCGAGTGTCAGAATTCTTATAGAGCCGTCCTTTTTACAGCGTTCGCTGGTCGACAAAACGGCGACGAACGAACTACGGAATGCGTCCGAAGAAGAAGCGACCGTTGCGCTGATTTGTCCTCTGTTTCTACTCCTCACATCATTCCCGAACCCTTTGCTGCAAGAATTGGTTGACGCGCAGCTGCAAGTCCCTGCCAGCAGTCCTCGATCTTCAGCAGTGGCTCATCCCAAGGCCGCGCCGCCTGTTCTCTTCGTTCCCAAGGCAAATTCGACCGTCGAAAGCAACATGGCACGCACAAGCGACTGCAGAACGGCCAAGAATATCCGAGCCCTGGACCGCATCAGACGGTCGATGAGCATGCGCGCACCCGCACAAGCACGCTGGTGTTTCATCACCTGCTGCATCGCTTCTGCAATGCCAGACTGACTCCCAACCAAACATACTGGATGCACACAAGCAAACACACACAACAAAACAACCAATCCCGCAGAAAGGCAACCAACAACGCAGCCAAGCACACAAACACACACGCATACACACACGCAAACACACAAACACACACACACACACACACACACGCACACACACACACACGGCAACTTGCGCACCCTGCGCAGAGCCGCAATCCCTCGAAGGCACACCATCGTTGCATCTATCATGAAACATCTATTCCTCAGCTGCCGTTTGGGTGTCAATGGTCCACCGAAGCGCCCGAGCCTTTAAGCATGACGCAAAACGAACGCGCAAGATCAAATATGCGAAGAAAGTGCGCCATAACCGTGAATCGAAACGACGCTGTGAGTGAGAGCACGTCCACTGAGCTCGATCTTACGTGACTCGTACTCCTTACTCCTTCATCGTGGCTGGCCCCCATATGATATTGAAACCAAGAGGAGGCCCAGAGAAGACAATTCACAATCTTGGGGAATGAAGTAAATCACTTGCCATACCTCATGCTGCATATTTGAAGGCGGGAAGGGCTCGTCCGCCCCATCCCCCTTGTGTCGAATTCGCGTCGGATCCATGTAGACCGCGTCGATTCCGTGTGGGATCCTTGTCGAACTCACGCCGCACCAGAGTCCAGCCCACGTCGGAGATAAAGAATAGATCATCGTTTACAGGACAAGAAAGGTCTGCGGAAAATGCAAAGTAGCACATTCTGTGGAAAGACGTAGGAGGCAGAGGAGGAGCGGAGTGCGAGCGGGAGCGGGAGCGGGAGTGGAGCAGGAGCGGGGGCGGAACGGCCCGTGTGCCGGGCACCAAAGCACCCGTGCCCTTTCCGGCAGGACGCAGGAAGCCGCAGCTTCAGAGCGTGCGGGTGTAGAAGGTGTGGCGAAAGTAATCGACAAACTGGCGAGTATAGGAACGTCGGGTGAAATAGGGCACGAGCTGGCAGAAGGACAACGCGTGGACGAAACAGCACACGGCCCAGGACAAACAGGAGGTGAGGCAGGCGATGTTCAGGGTCGTGCTTGTGGTCGGTGGTGTCTGTTGGTCGGTGACTTTTGTTGTGGTCGGTGCTGATGGTCGGTGTTTTGTGCTGGTGGTCGGTGGTGTCTGTGGTAGCCGATGGTGTTGCCCGATGGAGAAGGGGTAGTGGGAGGGAGCTGTAGGGGATCGCGGGCCAAGTTAGCCGAATTATCTTGTTCCCCACAAATACAACACCGGACCCCAAGAGGAAAGGGCAAGGATAAACAGAAAGTGCGCAGGCCAACATCCACTCTGTTCAACGGGGCGCTGGATTTTGACTGCCGGAGAGGAGGATCAGACGCGAACGATCAAGAGTCAGCCCTTCCACCTTTCTGGGAGAACTGGAGCATCGCAATCCACAGTGCCACGCGGCTCATGTGCACGTTTCTCAACCGCCGATTCAGATCAAGATCGGGATCCTGGTTTACGACATCACGGCCCCGCTCTGCCAATCAAGTCGTTCTTGGAACATGGCGCCTGCGGTGGTCTACCAAGCCACAGTGCTTTAAAATTGAGCGCCTATAAAGGGAGATGCGATAGCAAAGGAATACACCAAACATCTAGGCATCGTGGCAAAACAGAAAATTCGATTAGAAATCGAGTGCGCGAAAAGCCGGGATTAACAGGTGGAAACTAGAATGCGTTTGCGGGGGACGGCTTGCCTGAAGAGTGCCCTCGTCGTGACAAGGAATGATGAACGTGGAGGTCGGTGTGGTCTGGTCGGGCGATTTCAATGCGCAGCTCTAGCGAGCTTTCCGAGCCCTTCCAGTGGCGGGTCACCCCTGGCCTGCCAAGAGAAACTAATGATCAAGCCAACATAAGCACTTAATAACAAACACATGAACAGAGGAAGGCACCCGCGCACTTGACCCTACCCTCTGATCGCCCTGCGAGAGAGGTGACAATTCGTCTCGAGCTTCAGATGGTGACTACTTAGCAAGTCGGGCTCTCAGGGTTGTCGCTGCGTGTACTGTGAAAGCCTCTTGCATTCGAGAGCCCCAGCAGGCGGGCTGACGCTGTCCACCCACGTGGCAGCGAAGGGCAGAAGCCGAAATGAGAAAGTGAGTCTGCCCCAGCCTTGCCCTACTTCCCTGGAGGAGGGTGCGCCTTCTTGGTCTCGGCGATCATGCACGGCCGGAGCAAATGAATTGCACTACCAATTGGCAGTGCAATACAGACCCAACTTGAACCAGATCTACAAAAACTCCACACGCGACCATCGGGCCACATAAGGGCGTAGCTTTTTTGACTATTTGATTGCCCAGTGCCCCCCCCTCCCCCTGTGCGACCCGAGGAGGATGGATAACTCGCGGCTGGCTTGGCACTCTTCAAAAACTGTAAATCTGGCAGCGCGCAGAACATATACTTGCTCTCCTCCGCGTGGGCCATCGGAGAATGGAGGATGAGATCGCAGGGGAACGGAGAGACCCCCCACCGGGCAATCGGCCTCGGTTTCGTGCTCGTGTCGTGCGTAAGGGCGGGGCGAAGCTGCGCGGGCGCGCGAAAGGAATGATCCCGCCGTCGCTGGGGCGACTCGGATGCAAAAGTCGGGCCTTCCGGCGGGCGCGCGGTGGCTGGGGTGTCCCGTCGTGGTGTCTCGCGGTGTCCCGATGGTGTCCTGCTGTGTCCCGCCGTGGTGTCCCGATAGTGTCCCGCCGTGGTGTCCCGATGGTGTCTCGTGATGTCCCGTGGTGTCCTCTGGTGTCCTCTGGTGTCCCGTGGTGTCCAATGGTGTCCCGCGGTGTTCCGCCGTGGTGTCCCGATGGTGTCCCGATCGATACTGAGATTGATAGTGAGATCGATAACAACCGAGATGTGGTGAGATCGGTAGTGGGATCGGTAGTCGGATCGATCCCGAGGTCGATATTGGGATCGGTAATTGCATCGATCGTGCGAGCGGCAGTGAGATCGATAGTGAGATCGATAGCTACATCGATAGTACAATCGATTGTGAAGTCGATAGTGCGATCGATTGCGAGATCGACAGTGGGATCGATAGTGGGATCGATATGTGAGCTCGATTGTGAGATCGATTGAGCTCGCTTTAGAAATCGCATGTGAAATCGGTAGTGAGATCAGGCTCGGGCTTGGGCTACTGGAGTGCAGTTCACTTGCTGGCGACGGCGCGAGTGCAGAACAAAAACATCACATCGCCAGCAACACTCAACCACCACAGTCAGCAAGCACCGGTCGCAGCGCAGCGGCGATGGCACTGACTTGGCTCGATTGTGTCCCGATGGTGTCCCGATCGTACTCAGCGCCACTCAGTGTGAGATTGCTCATGGGATCGATCGCTGGATCCATCGATACGAAGTCTGGCCGTGAGGTCGATAGTGAGATAGATCGAGTGATATCGAAAGTGTGCTCGATAATAGCAACGCATCGCGGCGCAACATCGCCATCACGCGCCGCCGCCAACTCGAGGGCGTGCTACCGTCATTGTCATCATCACACCCATCGCAGTTGCCAACTATTTGTCTTTTCCCCACTCCCCACACTCCTTCTCACCCGAAGGGTGGTCGTGTAAGAAGCTTCGAGCATATCAGAAACTGACCCGGCTCTGCTTGTCTGCGAGATTGTGGCCGGTTGAGATTGGTCCGAGGGCGCCTTTGCAGTTGCTTGTGCGCCGAGGGTCCAGCCACCAAGAGAGTTCCAGCTCCCTCCCAATTAGCTCCAAAGGGGCCGTAAGAGGTTTCAGAGAGTCCAGAGAAGGCCCGCAAATGGCCCTGGGAGAAGCCTAAGCAGGCTCCAGGGTTCAGGAGTGCTTACGGCACACACGGGTTCCGATAGTGCCCTAGCCCCAACCGGGCCGAAGAATGTCCAACATCGCGTACGGTTGCTCAACCTGGCCCCCGTGCCCTGAGGTGGCCCTGGCACGTCCGGATAATGCTCCCAAGGTGGCCCCATAGCGCGCAGGCCAAAAGTGGCACAGCAAACCCACCACAGTCTCAAGAAGGGCCGCATGCGCTTCCGACCCTGGAGCCCCCGAACCACGAATCCATCAGATGGAGGGGGGCAAGCCATGATCCAACGATGACAACCCTATGTGCATGCAGATGCCCGTCAGATCGCCATCTGGCCTTGCACGGTTCCGTCGGAGCCGCCAAAGGAGGGCCCGCGTAGTGCTCATCTGTAGCAAAGCCATGCGAGAACTATGCACACGCATCCTGTTGTCATTCTTGGTGGGACTTGGCCAGACGTGGCGCTACATATTGGATTCGCTGCGACACGAAGTGCGTGAGAGAGGAAGATAGTTTGCGTGTGTATGCTTGCTGTTGGCATGAGTATGAAAGGCTTGGTTATGTGACCTTCCTGTCTCCCAAGGTTACGGCGCTTGGAGCTGGCGCCAGCCGCTGGAATCACCCTTCAATAGTCTTCTAAGTGCCGGGGAGACGACTGGTTCCTGAGCCAAAACCTGTTGCGAACATGACTGCGGGAGAGTTGAAGGAGGGATTGAACAATATGTTTTGGGGGATACCGCAGCCGCTGCTGGCTGGACACGCTCCGCACATCATCAAAACAAGATCGCGCGACGGCTGCCAGTGCGGCTGGCCCGATGGGGTATATAGTCCTGACGCAGGGGACCATGCATGGAGTCGAATGGGGTTGGACTCTGACCAACTGCTGTCCCAAGTCTTTGTGATGTAACCGAAGCGCTGCCATTTAAGCTTGGCACAATGCATTACACATGCCGCAACGACGAACTCGCGCAGATCCGCCACGCCCGCTTGAACTAGGGAAAGTTCCTGTCTTGACGGCGTGGGACCTGGTGTCTGGCAATTTTGAACAATTTTAGCTTGAACGATGTCCACCCTCGGAAATCACCACGCACTGTCTGCCCATCGTTCACTCGGGTAGATCTACACCTGCGTACACTTACAGTGTGTACAAACACGTATCTCCACATGATCAAGTATATTGGTATGCTCACAGATGTATGCGTGTATATCTGTATATATATATATATATATATCGCATTTCCCAACCCATGCTCGCACTGTGAGGGTCTTACATCGGCTGCTCAAATATTTGCATGGGTAGTCCAAGTTTTCGGCTGGTGACCGCCCATTTGCGCCTCGAGTGAGCCCCGCGCTTGGGGGGTGTGCCGAGGTTTCGCCTGGTGTCCGCCCGTGGGCGCCTCGTGGGTGCCTCTTGCTGGGGGGGCATGCCGAGGTGTCGCGGGGTGCCCGCCCATGGGCGCCTCTTGGGCACTCGTGGGCGCCCAGCGCTGGCGGGGTATGCCGAAATTTCGCCTGGTGCCCACCCGTGGATGCCTTGTCGGCGCCACGTGCTGGGGGGTATGCCAAGGTTTCGCGTGGTGCCCGCCCGTGGGCACGCCCCGCGTTGGGGAGATATGCCGATGTCTCGCCTGGTGCCCGCCCGTGGGCGCCTCGTGGGCGCCCCGCGCTGGGGGGGATAAGAGGAGGTGTCGCGGGGTGCCCGTCATTGGGCGCTGCTTGGGCACCCCGATCACTTGCTCCACGTATACAGTACAGCATAGCGTCCACCACATATCTTGCACCAGATAGCTTGGCTAACATCACAAAACTTGCATCACCTGTCCTGCAAAACGAAGATCGCAAATATTCGGGTGCACCACACAGCTAGCACCACGTAGCGTGTACCACATAGCTTACACCACTTGGCTTGCACCATGTTAGTTTAAGCCGTATAGCTTGCACCACACAGCTTGCAACACAGAGCATGCACACGCAGACTTTACAACGTACATTGCTCAACATAGCTTGCGCCAGACAGCTTGCGCCACATAGCTTGCACCACATGCTTGCACCATGCATCTTGCACATCCACAACGCATTGACTTACCGTTTGGGGCATATGCTGGCTAGCACACTTATGTCTGTGGAGCTGTGTTAGCCAGCCTGGGCCCACGTCAGTGCGTTATTGCACTGTGGAGCTGGAAGCGATGTGCGGTGCAAGCTGTGTTATCAAAGCTATGGTGTGCAAGCCATACGGGTGTGACAACTCTATGCGGCGTAAGCTGTGCGGAATAAGCTACTTAGTGTAAGCTCTGCGGTGTGAATCGGAGGTGGAAGTTATGGCGTGTAAGCTGTGTGATGCAAGCTCCGCTGTGGAAACGGAACGATGTAAGCTCTGTGGGGGCGCCCAAGAGGCGCCAACTACGCGGCACGAGTGGCAACGCTGCACAACCTCGACATACCCCCCACGCGTGAGGTGCCCATGAGGCGGCACGGGCGGCAACGCGGCGCAACGTAGGCATACCTCCCAGTCGCGGGGGGCGCCCACAAGGCCCCGCGGGCCCGTCACGTGGTGAAAACTGGGAATGCCCAACCAAGCACTTCTGTTCAATCGTGCATGCCAGCGCCGACGTCGACGCCAGGACGAGGCGGCACGCACCAGAAGTGGACCTTCTGGCGAAGGACTTCCACACCTGGAATCCCACTCTTATCACATCTCCCGCTGCGCACTCCGGCGTCCCACTTGCGTTGTCGTTCGCTTGTTATGGATACGACTGCGGTCCCCACTTGCGCAAGCAAAAGCTCCTGATACGTCCGTTTCTGCACAACGCCAAACTGCGTGGAGGAACATCGCCCATGTCGAGTGCTGCAGCTTGCAGCCTGCTCGCTGCCCTGCCTAGACTCTAGACGCACTCTTGTGAGCGCGCCGCCGCGCTGGCTTCCGATGAAAAAAAGCCCAGCATACGCAACCGGCGCGGACCAAGCATCTCACTCCTTGAACGTTGCCAGGCGATGCGCCCACTCAGACTGGCCTCAGTATGCAACGTGGGAAAGATGGCGAGGGGCAGACGGAATCGTGGATGGCGGGACCTGCAGCACAAGTACGAAGTCTTTTTCGCATGGCGCTTGGACCATTCAATGCTTGTTCTCTTTCTCGAAAACGCCCACGCTCCCAAACGTGTGGCAACGCGAGAATCTTCCTCAGCACTCCCGTGTGCAACACGTGTGTGTGCGCGCGTGTGTGTGCGTGTGTGTGTGTGTGTGTCTGTGTGTGTGCGTGTGTGTGTGTGTGTGTGTGTTTGTGTGCGTGCGTGCGTGCGTGCGTGCGTGTGTGTGTGTGTGTGTGTGTGTGTGTGTGTGTGAATGTGTGCGTGTGTGCGTGCGTGCGTGCGTGCGTGTGCGTGTGCGCGCGCGTGTGTGTGTGTGTGTGTGTCTGTGTGTGTGCGCGTGTGCGTGTGCGTGTGCGTGTGCGTGTGCGTGCGTGTGCGCGTGTGTGCGTGTGCGTGTGCGTGTGCGTGTGCGTGTGCGTGTGCGTGTGCGTGTGCGTGTGCGTGTGTGCGTGCGCGTGCGCGTGCGCGTGCGCGTGTGTGCGCGTGTGTGTGCGCGTGTGTGCGTGTGTGTGTGTGTGTGTGTGTGTGAAAGTGTGTGAAAGTGTGTGTGCGTGTGCGTGTGCGTGTGCATGTGTGTGCGTGTGTGTGCGTGTGTGCGTGTGTGCGTGTGTGTGTGTGTGTGTGTGTGTGTGTGTGTGGTGTGTGTGCGTGTGCGTGTGCGTGTGTGCGTGTGCGTGTGCGTGTGCGTGTGCGTGTGCGTGTGCGTGTGCGTGTGCGTGTGCGTGTGCGTGTGCGTGTGCGTGTGCGTGTGC
Source organism: Prorocentrum cordatum (assembly GCA_963575745.1). NCBI lineage: Eukaryota > Dinophyceae > Prorocentrales > Prorocentraceae > Prorocentrum > Prorocentrum cordatum. Next base: position 91,094 of record CAUYUJ010017394.1, on the reverse strand, counting down.
GTGTGCGTGTGCGTGTGCGTGTGCGTGTGCGTGTGCGTGTGCGTGTGCGTGTGCGTGTGCGTGTGCATGCGCGTGCGCGTGCGCGTGCGTGTGCGCGTGCGCGTGCGCGTGCGCGTGCGCGTGCGTGTGCGCGTGCGCGTGCGCGTGCGCGTGCGTGTGCGCGTGCGTGTGCGTGTGCGTGTGCGTGTGCGTGTGCGTGTGCGTGTGCGTGTGCGTGTGCGTGTGTTTGTGTGTAGTGTGTAGTGAGAGAGAGAGAGAGAGATCTGCTTAAATTCTGCTGCGCCCCCGCCCCGTCTCCCCCCTTCCGTCCTCTGTCTGTCCCTGCCCCCCTGGCGCTGCCTCGCCCCCCCGCGCCGCGCCGTAAACCCCACCGCTGGCGCGCCCGGCTCCCTCCCATCTCCCTCTGCCCCCCTCTTCTCCTGGCCCTCGCCCCCTCGTTTCCCTGGCTTGCCGCTCTGCTGCAACTGCCACTCCCCGCCACTCCCCCGTCCCTTCTCACCGTTCTGGGAGACGTCAGACTCGGGTTCGCGGGACTCGGGTTGGCCTGACGGGGCCATCATGAAAATAAGGAAAACCATTCTGATATTTGACGCGAATTCCCGCTGCGAAAATCCCACGAAAACTGGACCGTCAAAATCCAGGACGCGCTCGTCAAAAGCGTCGGCAAATCCAAGTTCCGGCGTACTCGAGTTCTACGTTTCCCCGAACCGTCCCCTCCCCTTTGGCCCTCGCACCCCACCCGCTGCCGCGCACCTCGCACTGCCACCTCAGGGCGTCTGTGCCCGAATTCCGCGCGAGGGCTGTCTGGGATGCCGCTTCTTGCAGCATGGATTCTCTCGCGTCACGGGCCCGATCCGTGGAACAGACACGGAAGGACGTGCCCAACCGACCCAAGACGTCTGGCAGGACCCTGGGCAGGATCTCCCTACATCCCTATTCGAAATCCGCCGACCCCTTGTGGATCTCCAGGCGTGTGAGATTGTTCCCCCCCATAATCCCCCCCCCAGGGACCCCAAACCAGGATTTTGACCCCCCACCCTCCGGCCCGGGCCCCACCCCGGACCGAAATCATCCGGGGCGATCTGGGCTCCCTGAGCTAGCTCTTGAGTTGCACGACAGCACTTGACGCCTCTTAAGAAGCCGCCAAGACGGTCCACGAGAACCCCAAGTTGCCGAAAGATCGTTCCAAGACGCCCAAGATGAGCTCAAAACGGCTCAAGAGGCCGCCAATACACCCCACGAAGCGTCCAAGAGGCCTCCCAAGAAGCTCCTAAGAAACCCAAATCTCGAAAATCCCTAGAGAAAACGCGCATTTTCAGCATATCTAACTTGTTAGCCTTCACAGCGTTGAAAACCGTCCACGAGGCCTCCACGAGGCCCCCAGGACCACCCCAAGACGGCCCACGAGGCTCCCAGGCGGCCCCAAAGACAACCCAAAAGAGCTCCACCGTGGCCCAAGAGGCGCCCTAGACGGCCCAAGAGAGCTCCAAGAAGGTCCCGAGAAAGGCCCAAGAGAGGGACCACGAACCGCGAATTCCAGCGCTCCGCCCAACGTAGCTTTCCGGAGGACCTAAGAGGCCCCCAAGCGGCCCCAAGAGGCCCCAATGAGGCGCCCAAGAGGCCCTAAGGATCCCCCAAGAGGCCCACAAGAAGCCCCAAAACTGCTCCCAAGACCCTTCGAAACTGCCTCGAAGAGGCCCGCGAGAATCCTCGCCACGAGATCCCAACGGACATCCCAGAGCGTGCCACACACAATACCCTGAACTGGACGCGCAGTAGCTTATAGAGGGGTCGGCGGATGTGGCGAAAGCCTATAGAATCAAGCGCATTTGTTTCCTACCACGTGGCGGCGCCCCAGGACCCCGAATTGCCGACTTCAAACACGAAAATCTGACCCCGTGGGCCACGTTTCGGGCGTCGATCAACATTAAAAACTTGCCTTTGATTTTGAGGAGGTTTGTAGGGCGCCGCTCCGCTGGGCCCCCCAGCGCAGGAAGGTGGGGAGGGGCACGCGTCTGGCAGCGCTGAGCACGGCGAGGCTGCATCTGGGCTTGTGCATCGGAAGAGGACGCCGCTCCACTGGACGACTCACGGGCTCAGGAACACGGGGAGCAGCTGGACGACCAGCAGCACTTAGAGGAGCGTGGCCCCTCCAGATCTGCATGTGTCACCACTCTGCTGGACCACCCAGTTGCGCAAGATAATGGCAGCAGTTGCGCGCCTGATGGCACCCAGGGAGGGCCAGGGACCCATTTCGAAAAGACTGTTTCGCTTGAGACATCCTGAAACAAGCAATTTCGAATGATGTCGAAACTTCCGGGTTCGATTTCGAAATGGCGCTCCCGCCGAAGACTCCCTCCAAAATAGACTTCGAACCCTTTTCTGGTCTGTCTTCGAAGTGGCGCTCCCGTCCACGTCTCCCTCCGAAATAGACTTCGGAGCCTTCCAGGCTCGATTTCGAAATGGCACCCCCGCCCAGGACTTCCTGAAATCTGCAAGTCGAAACCTTTGGTTCGATTTCGACGGGGCGCTCCCGCCCAGGATTTCCTAGGAAGAAGAAGTCGGCACATGTCCAGCTCGAACTCGCAATGACGTTCCCGCCTAATTCTTGTTTTGGTGGAGGCACGAAGCAAGCCAAAACTTTCGTGGCACCGATGTATGAAGTACAATAATGCTCACACGCGTACAGTCGTGAAGCAATATGCCCGCGCATGTGAACGCCAGAAACTGCGAGCGCACACGCGTGCCCGTATATCGTCGCGTCTGCGTGTGCGCGTACGCATTCGAAAAAATTACCCTGCGACGTACCCAACCATCGGCACAAAGGGATGATGTACGGTGTGCCGACAATACTGCGACTGCAACACTGCAAGAACAGGCGCACGGCGGATATCAACATCGTGCGAAGTATGCATGGCTTACTCGCAGAACATACATCCAAACTGCCAGGAGGCAGTGTGCTGGGAAGGAGAGGCAAAGAAAGACATCGGGGTGGAAAAAACATCTTACGCAGCATGGGCAATACAAGGTTACACAGGCGAAGTCGCAACCAGACAATGAAGCGTCGCGTTTCTCCATGCCGAAAGGGTCAACGCCTGCTCGGCTAACGCTGCACCTCGGAACATTAAAAGCTCCCGATACTAGTGTAAACGCGGTCAATGCCCAGCTCGCCCGATGCCACTCAGCTTCCTTCCTGCACCTCTCAGTGCGAACACCAAACGCGCTCAGGCGCGCCGTCAGCCCTCGAAAGTGGCGACCGTTTCACACTTCGCAACGCCCCCACGGATGGCAAAGTCCCGTTTGAATCTGCTCGGGACTCCACTGCTGGCCCCAACAGCAGCCCTCGAAAGCGGCGACAGTTTCAGTTTCACACTTCGCAACCCTCCCAGGGATGGCGAGGTCCCGTTTGGGTCTGCGTGGGACCCCACTGTGCTGGCACCCCCAGCAGCCCTCGAAGGTGGCGACAACTTCACACTTGACAACCCCCCGAGAATGGCGAGGTACTGTTTGAATCTGCGTGGGGGGGCCAGCAGCCCTCGAAAGTGGCGACAGTTTCACATTTCGCAGCCCCCCCCCCAGGGATGACGAGGTCCCGTTTGGGTTTGCGTGGGACTCCACGGTGCTGGCCTCCCCCGCAGCCCTCCAAAGTGGCGACAGTTTCACACTTCGCAGCTCCCAAGAGGGATGCGAGAGAGCCGAGCGGAGAGCGGGGGGGGAGGGGGAGGAGAAGGGCACTGGCGACCCCACTGCTCTATCCAATACGGGAACCCAACTGAGAAAGACTGGGGGAAAAAACCCGCGTCATGTCTTGCACGCGCATGCCCATGTACGCGCTTACGTCGGTACGTGCTCGCGTGTACGCGTGTCTGTCTTCATGCTGGAACTCTAAAAGCCCGCCGGGGTGCGTGGCTTCTGCTCTCGGAAAAAAAAAAGGACGCGCTGGGGGCCGATTGAGCCAGGGGCCCTGCCTGGGGCCCACGGCTTCCCGCTCTGACGATGGCGCAGGACTCATGCCACGCAACAAATCCACTGCACAAGAAAATCAGCGCCAACGGTGGACGTCTGTCCTGGTTTGATGTTTCGAGCCTGGAGGGCTATCTCACTCCCTTGCGCGTCTGCGGGGCTACGCCAACGTAAGGTATGAAGTCGTGGGCGGCCTTCTCCGGGTCACTAGAGGCATGTGTGACTGTACGTGCACTCGAACGCGCGTAGACTGCATGCTTTGTCGATGAAAGAGCACATACCTGCATGCGTGCCGACATGCCTGTGGATGTCTGGATGCGCGCCTGTATGCCTTCTCATTGCGTTTAGCCATGGAGCAAGTGGCAGATTCACAACTGACGCAATGGTTTGTAATGTGCTGTGTGTAGAAGTGCTGTCATAATGAATGTGTTTTGCACCGCTTTGACATGTGAGTCGGCGTGTGGACTGTGCATCTTGGTTCGCAAGGTACGCGCATTGCATTCTGAGGCAATGAAGAGGGGGGTGGCGCGATGCTGTTTCGGTTGGGATGGTCTCATTTCGCAAGGAAAATGAACGATGTGGCAAAACAATATGCAACTTACAATGCAAAAAGGTACGCGGATGACCCCCAGCGCGTGAGGGTGGTAGAGTCGATTCTTCTTTTGACCAGAAAGATGTACATGGCGCAACTAATTACGATAAGCTTGAAATCGTCAACTCTAATGCTCCTCGTCGTCAACTCCAGCGCTGGATCAAATGCCCCACCCGGCCGCAACGTGCTGGCAAACCTCAGCTGACGTAGTGACGCGAGGGCCTTTTCTCGTGCAGAGTGCAGATCCATGGCTCGGGCGGGCGAGTGCTGCTGAACATGGGAGCGCCGACGACGAGGGCGACGACAACGACGATGACGATAACGAACGTTACTGGCGGTGATGGTGGTGGTGATGATGATGGTAATGACGGTGGCAATGATGACGCTGGCGATGATGAGAACGATGGTGCTGGTGAGGATGATGAGGAAGTGTGAGTGCGCGCAAATGCCCAACAATCCTGACAGCAGTTCAGAAGAACAGAAAACGGGTGGTCAGATCAGTGTAAGTCGACGCCTGCTGAAACGCATAAGAAAGCAATGGTTTGGGAAGGAGTTCGACGTGCGCGCGCGTTGACAGGCGCGAGCGGCCCGCATGGTGGCATATTTGACGGCATTGGCGGGTGCGCGATGATAGTTCGATATTTTCGACGTGCGCGCGTGTATGGCTCGCATGTTCTCGTTCGACAAGAACGCCACATGCCTATGGCTTTCCCGTGATCTCAGCAAGTGCGCGCGTGAAATACGGAAACTTTGCTGGAGCATCACATGGCATCAAGTAGTGAACAGCAAAGGGCTTCTCCTAGTTCCTGAAGACCTACATGTTCAAAGAGTTACTGGAACTTGGTTCATCTTGACAGATGCGCGCGTGGGGGCGCGCGCATGTAGCCGCATCGTAACATTCGATCGGAAGTCTGACAAACGCTGTTTTAGGGAGACGGAAAAAACGAGTGTGCACACGATGGGCCGTTGTTGGCCACCGCACCCGAAGACCTGGGGATGACAAACTGCACCCAGGGAGAGAGCGTAGGCCGTGCGCACGACAGCGGCAAGAGGGCAACAGAAACCGGTGCCTCCACTGGGCGCACATGTTAGCGCTCCAGGGCTAGGCGTGCATCTACCGGCGCTGACACTACATGCGTGCTGCCCATGCCTGCCGTTTAACCTCCCATGGGGAGACAAAAAAAGTGCCAATACCGCTGCTCCGCCCCCTCCGCTTGTCGCGCCATCCAATTCCTTCGTTCCCCGCTGCTGCTTGTCTGCCGGGCGGGGGGCAGGGAGTAGGAGCAGAGAGAGCGTGGGACAAACGACGAAGGCGTCGAGCAGTCTCAGCGCATCAGGTGCTCGTCCTCCGCCCTCGGACGGCGCCGCATGGAGAGCAGGCATATCCCGCAGCAGCCGGCGGGAAACAGAAGCATCAATGACCATACCGCCACGGTCCAGAAGTCGGAGAGCTGGTGGTCGAGCGTCCAGAACTTGCTCTCGAAGGTTGAGGCCTGGACAAATCCTGGTGTACCAACGCGCCATGGCGTTGGGGCAGCGGCAACAGAGGGTGACATTGGCGCACCTCGTGGGGCTCCGCTGCCGTCATCGATCACAACGTTGGCGTCGGGAGGCGGCAGGTACGGCACCTGCCGGTACATCGGCATCCGTCGTCCTCTCTTCAGGCTTTCAAGCTGCAGCCTGACCTGCGCCTGCTCCTCCGCATTCTTCTGCGTGGCCTCAGCCACCCGTTGCTCCCATGCGAGGTCGAGCTCAGCGAGCTGCTGCTCCAGCGAGTGGGCTTTGGCCTCGTAGTTCGCAGCGTCCTTTGTGCGGGCTGCAGCCTCTTCCAAAGCCGCGGCCTTCGCCGAAGCCGCAGCCTTCACCGTCATCTCTGCCGCGGCCTGGGCCTCCGACACCAGCTCTGCCTGCGCCGAGAGCTGCTCGCGCGCCCTGGCCTGCTCGCTCGCCGAAGCCTCCGCCTCGGCGCGCGCCGCTGCCACCTCCGCCTCGGCCTCTGCCCGGGCCTCCGCGGCCTCGGCCTCTGCCCTCTGCGCGACGCTTGCCTCCTCCTGCGCTGCAGCCTTCGCCAAAGACGCGGCCTTTGCGGTCGCCTCCGCCGCGGCCGTCGCCTCCGCCGCGTCCTCCGCGAATTCCGCAGCCTCATGTTGAGCCTTGGCCACCGCGCCCGACGCAGCCTCGGCTTCGGCGCGCGCCACTGCCTCCCCCCTCTTTGCGGCCTCCGCCTCCTCCAACGACGCGGCCCTCGCCAAACTCGCAGCCTTCGCAGTCGCCTGCGCCATGGCCTGTGCCTCCGCTACCTCCTCACTCGCGGCCTTCGCCTCCTCCTGCGCCGCAGCCCTTGCCAGACTCGCAGCCTTCGCCGTCGCCTCCGCCGCGGCCTGGGCCTCCGCTACCTCCTCGACCTGCGCCGCCAGCTCATGGCGCGCCTTGGCCTCCTTGCTCGACGCAGCCTCGGCCTCGGCGCGCGCCAAGGCCACCGCCTCCTTCGCGGTCTCCACCTCCTGCTGCGCCTCGGCCCTCGCCAACATCGCCGCCTTCATCGTCGCCTCCGCCGCGGCCTTCGCCTCCGACGACTCCTCCGCCTGCGCCGCCAGCTCCTGCCGCGCATTGGCCTCCGCGCTCGACGCAGCCTCGGCCTCGGCGCGGGCCAAGGCCTCAGCTTCCTTCGCGGCCCTCGCATCCTGCTGCGCCACAGCCCTCGCCACACTCGCGGCCTTAACCGTCGCCTCAGCCGCGGCCTTAGCCTCGGCTGCCTCCTCCGCCTGTGCCATCAACTCAACCCTGCCGCTCTTCGCCTCCTCCTGTGCCGCGTCTTTGAACAAAACCGCGTCGTTCGCCAAAGCCTCCGCCGCGGCATTCGCCTGCACTTCATCCTCCGTCGTCGCTGCCGCCCCCTCTTTCGTGGCCTCTCCAAACCCTCGTCGCGCTCTAGTCCTTGTGTTCAACTCAACCGCCTGCTGCCTGTCGAAGACCTCGGAATCCCGCTGCGCGAACGACGCGGCCGTCTTCTCGTCCGCGGCCTTCTTTGGGGGAGGGGGCGCCGAAGTACCGAGACCGCTTCGCCACGGACTTCTCAGGGGGTGCGTTCGGACCAGGACTCCGCGGCGAACCCAGCCGTGGCGAAAAGGGAAGTGTAGCGGGGCATCAGTTCCCTTTCCTCCTCTGACTTCGTCGGTAGCAGCTCACGGGCGCCTCCCGTGCCATCTTCCTGGCTCCCACGGATCGACGCCAATCGACACTGGTGCACTCTAGCGGAGGAGCTGCGAGGGCATGCCGAAGACTTCTGCTCGGACGCCTTCTAACAGGGGATATGTCGACCCCTATCCCAGGCTTCGTGTGGTTTCCGATTGGACATAAAATTGGAGCCCAACCCTGGGATATATGAAGGGGGGGCGTCCTCGATATGGGCGCGTCCGAATAGCCCCCTTGGTGTGTATCCCAGCGTGTCCTTTTTTCTGAGCGGCCGAACTTTTCGGGCGGAACTCGGGGATTGGGGGCGAACACCGCCTGGGATGACATGCTAGACCCTGAGATCCGACGTTGCGAAACAAGTATTAAATAGCCAAACATCACGCAACGAACCCTAGACCCCATCTTACGGAGTCGCTTTCGAGGTGCATCGATCTGCGAGGGTCCCTGGGCCCGAAGCTATTCTAAAACGACAGGCTGGAACACATTTCGGGAGCGGCCAAGAGGGGGGTGTCCACGAGGGGGGGTGCAAATCATGACCGGCGGCATGTGCGCGGCCCAGCGGGGGGGCCAGGGACGTAATGAAACAGGAAGAGGCGCCATGCAATCTGGGGAAATATCATGGCCCCCACCATGATGTCCACCCCCCCCCTAGTCATCACCCCCCTCTTTTCCGCCCCCGAGCTCTGGGGAGGCCTTCCTCTCGCTGACCCGCCCGCTCCCGAGCGACAGCAGGGACAGGGCGGCCGGGAGCGGCGCTGGGCGCCGCCGCTCCGGCGCCGCCGGGGCCGCCCGCAGCGCGCTGCCCAGGGCCCGCAGCTCGGCCGAGAGCGCGGCCGCGTCGCGCGCTAGGAAGCTCACGGCCTCCTGCGCCCTGCCCACCTTTCTTTTGGTGTGATGCATTCATACATGTGTATATATATATATATATATATATCTATACATATATACACATGTATATATATGTATGTATGTATGTATGTGTGTATGGTCTTCTATTCCCCACCAGACAGGTTGGGGTCTCTAGATTTTCAAGACAGATCTCCCGGCCCGCCCGCCCTGCATACAGCGGTTGCCAGATCCCCAGGCTCCCGATAATCCCTGGTGGTCCCAGCCCCCCACCCCCGCCCTGCATACCGCGACCGCCAGATCCCCAGGCTCCCGATAATCCCTGGTGGTCCCAGCCACCCCCCCCCCCCTCCCCCGCCCTGCATACCGCGACCGCCAGGTCCCCAGGCTCCAAACAATCTCTGGTGGTCCCAGCCCTCTCTCCGCCCTGCATAACGCGGCCGCCAGATCACCAGGCTCCCGATCATCCCCGGTGGTCCCGCCCCCCCCTGCACTGCATATCGCGGGCGCCAGAACCCCAAACTCAAGATCATACCTGGTGGTCCCGCCCCCCCGCGTCGACTCGCCCATTCTGCATACTGCGGCCGCCACATCCCCAGGTCACCCACAGAACAGAGCATAACACCACACCACCCACCGAACAGAACGTACCCGAGCAAACCATACAATATCATGACAGACCACATCGTAATATGACACACCATAGCAGAGCGCTGGACACCATAGCGCAGCATCACAGCACCTTTCATTACATAACTTTACACAGTAATCATACGCTTAACACATGGGCGAATAACTGAGTATACCAAATAAACATGCCATACCATCGCATGGCATGGCACACAGGACCATAACAGAGCGCATACTATCGACGCATGCTGTGACATATCGGACCAACCATAACATAGCAAAACAGAGCATACCATACCATGGCAGAACAGATCACCCCATACTGTACTATGACAGAACACGCCACACCGTAGCGCACAATCGCAGCACATGCCATTACATAACATGTCAAAGCGTGGCGTGACAGTGCGCGGCGTAAGATAATACAGCATCGCAAGACATAGCATCGGAACATGAGCCTGGCGAAGGACCCAGCCATATGCTGTTGTGAAAACCGCAGATGCAGGTACAGTCTTGGTTGAAGCCCCCATTCTAGGGCCACGAAACGATGTACTGGGTGGGAGAGACGCCAGCGGACTGCGCCACTGGAATCTTCGGTGGAGCTTTCTCAGGGGCCAAGAACACGCTGTACTGGGTGGGAGGAACGCAGGAGGAGGACGAGGAGGAGGAAGAGGGAGATGAAGAGGAAGAGGAGCAGAAGGATGAGGAGGGAGGAGGAGAAGGAGGAGGAGGAGGAGGAGGAGGATGGGAGGAGGAGGAGGAGGGGGAGGGGATGAGGACGATGAGGAGGGAGGAGGGAGGAGGAGGCGGAGGGAGCGGAGGAGGGAGGAGGAGGCGGGAGGAGGAGAGGAGGAGGAAGAGAGGAGGAGGAGGAGGAGGAGGAGGAGAGGAGGAGGAGGAGGAGGAGGAGGAGGAGGAGGAGGAGGAGGAGGAGGAGGAGGAGGAGGAGGAGGAGGAGGAGGAGGAGAGAGGAGGAGGGAGGAGGAGAAGGAAGAGGAGGAGGCGGCGGAGGACGAGGGGGAGGAGAAAGAGGCAGGAGGACGACAGGAGGAGGGAGGGGGAGGAGGAAGGGAGGAGGCGGGAGAAAGGGACGAGGCGGGAGGAT